>CAJNJA010008786.1:21990-41762 GCA_905231915.1 Symbiodinium necroappetens | reverse complement strand
GGCAGGGCTTACTATACAACATACTTTGACATATTTTCTTGTAAACATTGTAGCCCACGAAACCATCTGGCAGGAACTCGAGGAGTTCATTCTTCTCAGATGCCAGGAAGCGCAACTTGGTCTGACACTGCAGGTTGAAGCTAGGGTTTAGAAGCTTAGGGCTTAGGGTGTGGAGTTTTAGGCTAGGGTTTAGGGGTTCATCGTTTCGGAGTTTAGGGCTCGAGGGTTTAAGTTAGTGTTTAGGGGTTTTGGGAGTTTAGGGTTCAGGTGGGGGGGCTACGTGTACCTGGTTCTTGGGCTTGTGTTTCAGAAGGCTGTGTGCTGCAGATCCCTGATGAACAACCCCGCTCCCTTCTGAGGCTTATAGGTAGGTAGTAGGTATCTTATAATTAAGGCCCTTGCAAATGAGAAATTCGATCAACCGGGCGATTGCAGCATCCAACTAGGCCTCAGAAGATGAGGTCGAAGTCGACCCAGCTCTTCTTTTCGGCTTACAGAGGCTTTCAGGGCTTTTCGGCTTTCCAGGGCCTTGAGGTTTACCGGGCCGGGGGCGAGTTTATCCCAATCCATGTCATTCTCCGCACCCCGTTGCCCCAAAAGTATGAAAGGTTGAGTAGAGCCACGGTTCATGGAGCGACAGTGCTGTGTGACACCCCACCGGCTTGTCCTTGCGACGTGGACTGGCGCGCTTTTCTGATCGAACAACAAGAGATTGTCCCTAAAGCTTTTGCCATAATGCAACACCGGCGTCAGAATGAGAAATGGCTGCCAGTCATCCTGCAAGCAAAACCGTGGGACTAAACTTTCAGAATGCCTACTACCCGTTTAAATACGGAAGCTTCCTTACATTGGATTATATAGCAATCCGTTTATAGTAGACAAGCCACAAAGCATTTTTGAATCACTGGCATCGGGCTCTCTTTTGGGATTCAGAGATAAAGGGGCCCGAAGACTCATAGTCATAGTCCCTGTAAAATTATAGAAAAACTTGACCCAACACCCTCACTGTCTTATGGTCCCTCATCATAAAGCTTCGTGTAGAAAATGTACCTGACGTCCTGTTTTGACTACTTAGGCCCTAGTTTGAAAACCATCCAAGGAAGAAGCCAAGACGGAGAAGCAGTGATGGTGCATCAGCGCTTCGCCTCTACAAAGGCTTAGGGAATTGGACCTAGCTGGGTTTCCATAAAGTGGAAGACGGGGTTGTGTTTGGGGTGGAGAGCGGTCGGGGAGCTAGTTTTGTTTTGGGACTTTGTTGGCTGTCGGGTGTAACACTGGCGTCGGAGTCAGGAGGTAGGAATGTGGTCGCTGACCGCTGACACATGCGGTTCACCGCTTGAGTGTTTGAGGCGCGATGCTCTGGATTTTTAGGGCCCTGAATAAACACAAGATAGAAAGTGGGGCTTTCTGTGTTGGGAAATACTAAAACTTGATGATGCTTGGGGGCAAGTATCCCCCTTCTGAATAGTTCCCGTAAGTGCATGATGTAGACTCCAGGGCTCACATGCCGAGCCCTCGACTGCCGGGTCGGCAGCTTCCGCTCGGTCCGTGCCCTGATATCCCGATAACTCGAGCTAGCGTTTGATTTAAGGGTCTCAGCATAAGCACTTGACAATAGCGGGTCTGGAAGCCTCAGGTCTAGTCCGAGCCTGGTAACCTCCCAAAAAAGACATAAACTTAATCCCAAATCCTGAACACCGAAAAAGAAACCCAACAAAAATGCGTGCCGGAGCAAAGGAAATCCTCCAGTGGCTTCTCAGACAAAAGTGAGTCGGACGACATCGAAGCGAAGGCCGAGCCGTGCGGTCCTAATGTTTTTGTACACCTATTTGCAAACGAAGCAGAGTATTGACATCAATTATGAGTATAGCGGCATGGACATAGCCATAATCCCAATCAAGTCATGCTTTACTTCGAATGACAAAAGTCACACAATTGAGAGGAATGGCAATATAGGGGGCAGAGTAATGCTCACAAAATGTGCGGATTCATATGATGATCTTCATGCTGCTCGTGCTCCAGCACCGCCATTGGCACTTGCAGAGGCCAGAGCCTCGTTCTTGTGTCGGCTGACCTCCAAGGGCCCCAGCATGCTGGCTCAGTTGTTGTTTGACCACTGGGTTACCCATCCAGGTTCCTCGTGGCTTGCGCAGCTTTCCTTTGATATCATGCAAGTGGGCATGTATGTGCCGACTATCTTCCATGTTCTCCCGAAGGACAATCCTGTCCCTTCGCTTCTGGACGCCCTTGTTGAGAGCCCAAGGTGGTGGGCCCAGCGGGTCTGCCAAGCATGCTCTGTCTTCCTGGTTGATGTCGCGTGCTGGCGGAACTGCTCTTCGCCCATGCCTGACCCTGTTCCAGAGGTTGACAGGCCTTTTCGTTGCCATGTGTGTGAGGCATCGTCGCTTTGAGGCAACACCTCGGCGTTCACCTCTTTGAAAGCCATGGCATCCTTTCTCCAGCTCACTACTTTGCACAGTTTGCGTACGGCCTGTCTTGCCATAGGCACTACGGCTTGGTCGCACGGGTGCAGATGCACCTTACACGGACGGACCGTTGTCTCCGCCGTGTTGCGGCAATCATTCCGCCTCTTTCTATTCCTGAGATACTTGAGGCCGAGGCCGCTGCTAAGTCCCAATTTCAGGTGGCTTTGCTGTGGGCCCACCGATCCCTACTGGTCCCGAGCGCCTTCCCCCCGCGTGACGCGAAGGTGCCGTGGTCTTGTCAGAGCTTGCACTCCCCTTCACTGACCGCCAAGTGACGCAGTGGATTGAGGAGTACTTGGGCCAACGCAACGAGGGGCCTCACACAGGAGTCCTTTCCTTTTGGGAGCGTGGCGCGTGCATGAGTTTTGGATGCGCTGTCTCACCGAGACAGCACCACCCGTCCGCAACAGAACCGAACGGATAGTCTTTTTGAGTAAACGTATACCAAGAACATACCACAAAAACCTGCACATTGGCTACGGCCGGATTGAAGCTCCATAGCAGCCTTTTTCAGCAATCGGGTGTTGCAAAGGGTTTCATACTGCTTATAGGGATGTTACATAAGGCATAAGGGTTTTATGCAGAGCTCCATAAGTTTGTTTGATGGTTTTTTATAGGGCCTAAGGAGTTTGTATAGCTTCAATATGCGGGGGGGGCTGAAAATTAGCAACGCTATTTGGAATTCTCGAACATGTCTGTATACACACGTGCAAGTATGTGTGTGTATATATATATGTATATATATATATGCACATATATCTGTACATATATATATATACACATACTATGAAGCTCGTGAAACCACTCAGGCTTCCACATTACCCGCAAAGTCTTCGGGGTTTAGGGTGTTGCTGCAGGGTGTCGGGACCTGCCAAACCCGACTTCTTGTAAGCCTTGTCTGCTGACTTTGACAGGAAACTTTTCTGGTCAAGAGATTCAATCCACCAAATTCAAAGATGGGTCTGGGAAAATTAGTACTAGAATCTGCTTGGAGTCCCCACTATTTTGTTGTGTAAATATCGCAAAGACCCTATATTTATATATGTTCAAACCCATAGGTTCGTAGGGATGGTGGCGGCCTATTTAAAAGAGCACAGGGAATAAGTGCCTTCTTCCCCGAGAGAGGAGACCAAATGCTCCAGCGAGCGGGTATTGGACTTTTTCTGCTTATTCAGTTCAAGTTTCGGAGGCACCTGAAACTAAAAAACGCATTGTGGAACTGGAGAACCCACATCTGATGCTTTTTCATAGATGACAAGAAGATTTCAGAGAATCGGCACATGCTGTTCACCAGATCATAGTTCGACTCGATGCGCTTCAACTGTCGTTCACAGTAGTTGTGGGCTGTGTGTAGCATGGAGTCGAGGTTTAGCGTTGAGGCTTTCTTGGGGTTTTGGTGGTTGTTCAAGCCCTTGGGTTTGGCTACCCCAGATCCCCAGCATTGTTGCCTTACTCCCGCTGCTGCAGGAAGCGTTCCCCATGAAAGATGCATGGCTGCTCCTAAACCGTGAGAAGTCGCGCTTCTACACGAAAGAGAACTCGCTGCGCCTTGGCTAGCTTGCCCAAGGCCTCAGTATCATTCACTTCAGGAGTGTCCATAAGAATACCCGTAGTTACGGAAATGTTGCAGGAATCCATCGCAACTTGAACGCGAGGCCCTCTAGTGGGACACGTCTCTGAAATCAGTGTGAAGTGGCGCTTCCTTTAAGGCGAGTTGGGCATTGCGGGCTGCGGGCGAGTTCAGACCAAAAAGGTTCTGAGAAAGAGGCATAAACCCCCTTGGTTCATCGGGTTTAGGGTTTGGGGCTTATCCCTATCAACTTCACCTTGAAGCCTTTGTCCCTCAAACCTCAGCTTTTGATGCTGCAAACCCCTCTAGGCCCTGCAATCCGAAACTCCGCATGGAGCCTGTGAGCTGCAAGAGTCTGAACTCCCCGCCCCAACAAACCAAACCCCAACAAACCAAAATCCGAAACCCAGGACCGGAAACCGTAGTGATTCTGGGTTTAGGGCTTAGGGCATTAGGGTTTAGGGTTTTGGGATCTAGGGCCCTCAACCCCAAACCCCTTGAAAAAAGAAAAGTGCGGAGTCGCAGCCTCGAGCTCTGCTTCGAGGAGCGGGCCGATGTTCATCAAAGCTGGGCTGCTGAGCGTCTCCTCGGACTCCTCCACCAAGGCCCGGCCTTTTAAAGGGTACTGTAAGGGTTCCTTTAAAGGGATCTTTAGGGGTTTAGGGGCCACCAAGGCCCGGCTTTTCCGGCGTTAGGGCAGTTTAGGGGGTTTAGGGGTTTAATGGTTTAGGGGTTTTAGGGGTTTAGGGTTTTGGGGTTTAGGGGTTTTAGGGGTTTAATGGTTTCGGGGTTTAGGGGTTTAGGGTTTAGGGTTGTCGGAAGGTTTTTGAATCCGGGAGCGGGTTTTTTGACAAGGTGTTCGAAATAAACAGGTTCCTGTAAGGATTTAGTTTGCGGTTGGAGGGTGTCTTTTGGGTTCTCACACTCGTGATATCTGTGCAGGATTTAGGGCTTAAGGACTGTGCTTGTTCGGCTGACGGGGTTGGGGATTGCCTTTTGGGTGTAGGGGCGGGTAAGTGAAGTTCAAGCCGAGCTGAGCCTTGAGCCTGTAGCCCTTGTCATCTAAGCAACAACAGAGGAAACATGGAAAGTCAATGACACCTGAATCTAAGCGCCAAACCCTACTGAAGCCCTATGGCAGTACTTCCTATCTCTGAAAGTTCGCTAACCTTTTCCCAAAACCTGCAAACTGTCCAATGCACACATACTCGCAATCGCCGGTTTTTGTCCAGGTGTACCAGACTGGAAGACTCAAACAGGCCATTGACGATCCGAGTGGACGAATGGAAGAGAGCGAGAGAGAGAGGGCGGCACAGTGCGAACCATGGCGTGTACAAGCATGCTGACAAAGTAGTTCCCAAGACCATTCACCCTCACCTCCAAACGCCCTCAGCCCTACAAGCCCTAAGTCCGAGTACTGATTCTAGACGTGGTTCCCAGGTCACCAGTCGCCGCTGCATCAGCCCTCCGTGGATACATGGCCGCGATCCCACCCAAAGCTGGTGGTTTATCCAACTTGCGCAGTCAAGTGGCGAACTCTTGACTTTGTGCGATTCGGTATGAACTATATGCTTTCAAGTAACTGGGCCATAGATCCAATACCCCTAAAGGAGGACAGCTTTGATTCTAGAGGGCTTGGTATCCTGATTCACGTGTGATCATGAATTACTGGATACTGGGCTCTTTGGGTAACCCTAAAACCCCCAAAACCCCTTGAAAGCCCCGTGTCGCTTGCTCAGGAGTCGCTGGCGGATCAGCTGGGATGTGACTGGAGGCCCCCTCGGGTTCTGGGCCTTCTAGTTTGGGCAATTTGGGGTTTGAGGTGTTGGGGAAAATGGGGTTGGGATTTTTGGGGTGGAGTTAGGACTAAGGAGGGTTTAGTTTAGGGTGTTGGAGGCCTGGGCAATTTTTCCAGACATTGTATGGAGTTCCGGGTTCACGGGCCAGACTAAAAGCGAAGTGTAGAACACTCACACCCCTGAGTCCGTTGGTGTCGGGTCATGGGTAGTGGTGCCAAGTTCTCTTGAATCACGAGTCGGGTAAGGTTTCCTTCAGAGGGAGGTTTACGGTTGATGGGAATCTTGCCGAAGGCTTGTTCGCTTCATGTGCATATCAGTGGTCCCGAAAACGATGGGATGGGTGTTTCTATGCCCCAATCCAGCATTCCCAAAGTCCCCGAGCTCCCGGCACTTGCTGTTCCCCCAAAGCCTAAGCCCCGCACTTGGGGCAAGCTCGGCACGGAGCTCGCGGTAGCTCCACTAGTTGCACGGCCAGTCTCGTTTTCATGTCTCAGAACCTCTTCGAAGAAAGCAACTATTCAGTACCTGAACTTCTTATTCTTATTCTTCAGGACAGGCCGCCGGGAATGAACTCATCTCTGCGCGCAAAAACCGGAAACCAAAATCCTTGGGCCTTGCGAAGAAACCTGCAGAGCAACCCTTCAACCCTCATCCCTTAAAGGGGGGGACCAACTAGTTTTCGGAAAGCCCCGCGCTCCGATCCAATTCGCGCTGAGACCTTGAGAATCCCAGAAGCCTGCAGTCAAAATCCTGTGCCCTTGACCTCAACCGCAAGTTGCGATGAATCATAAAGACCTGGTTGAGCCGTCTGGACGTATCCACCGTTAATGGGGAACAGGTTCAAAAAGTGTTCTGTGGGGGTAAATGCTTTACTCCAAGAGTGGCTCGCGAGGCTTGCTGTTGCTTCACGATTTCGTCGCCCTCCCTATAGCTTCCTGGCATGTGGCGATGGCATTTTTGGGAGCTCAAGTCCAGCATTTGGTTTGATGACATGTGGTGATTCCTGGTCAGGAAGGGATCCCTTGTCTTCGGGGCCCTTAGCCCTAGCTGTCAAAAAGGATCGTATGATCCTACTGTTGATGCTATAAATCCTGAGCATTACCTGAAGGACCCTAAACTATGGGAATTTTATGGTACATATTCCTTATTGTGGGTACATGCATGATTGTATTTCGGGGTGTCCTACAAAGTTTCCTGTCTGTCGGGAACTTGGTCGTGAAGCCCAAGGACTCGGCCCTGCAGTCTCTCACATGTACCCGATGGTTTAGGTTCTCCCCCCACGAAGTGTAGTTTCTGGTCACTGGGCCCTCTAGGCATGAAATCTTAAGGGCTTTAGGGTTTCAGGGCTTCGGCATTTAAGCTTTCAGGGCTCACTGGAGGGCTGGAGGGTTCACGGAGTTCAGAAGTTTGAGCTTAACGGGGTCGATGATATAAATCCTGCAGTACCCATAGTAAGGAATAGACCATAATTCCCATAGTTTAGGGTCCTTAAGGTAATGCAGGATTTATGTCATCGACAGTAGTGTTTCGGCCGCGTACAGGGATTACAAGGATTGGGATTTGCGTTCTAGGGCTCCCTGGCCAAGGCTGTGTTTCAACCTCCTCCGACTCCTTTTGGCTTTGCAATGGAGTGGCTCGGAGCAAACCCTCTGATTAAACTCAAAGAGCCCCTACATCCCTACCTGTGGTCCAAACCTACCTTTCTACGGAATTCTGCAGGGAAACTTTTTTTGGAATTCAAGCAGTGTAGGTTTCAGGGCTACCGGTGGCACCCAAGCCTTAAGTTGAGACCTTCGGCGGCCCCTACCTGTCAATACTCTGGCACTGCTGATAGACAAAATTTGCATCACCCATAGCCATAGTAAGGAATGTAATTACCATAAGTCTCATAGTTCTGAAACGATAATCTTCCTGGCTTATCATAGGTCGCAAAATTTGTTGTTCGAAAAGTTCGAGTTCTTATACAGATCCTCGCAGCAGTCTAGTTTGACACTCCCTTGAATAAAGAAGTAGGGCTCCACGGAGATCACGATCACCTTTCTGTTAAGCCTATGTAGTAAGTCCAACAACAGGGTGTTGTAACCTGTTGGGTAGGGGGATCCTTGCTTTAAAGTTGCAATCTCAGGGTCTTTTCCCGGATGCAGGGTGCCTCAGGCTTGGCAGATCTGGCGAAGTCCGGTGTAAACTCGCGCAGATAGAGCCCTTAAAGGGGAACTCCCTTAAAGGAACTAATTTGAGGAGGATCTTCATGTCTACCTTTTGACATTCACGGCAACTTCTTGCAAATGTACAGGCCCCTGAATTGGCCCCTACACTCTACCAAAACGGGCCACTAATCATATGGAAGTAGACCCTTTAAGTAGGTCCCTGATTGGGGTTGCTGTAGATTGCAACGTTACATACGACCAACTCCCACCGTCCACTGATCCTTCAAGCAAACCTCACACCTCGTAAAGCCCTTCTGGTGTCCTTATAAACCTTCTGAACCTTTAATTCCACCCTTGATGTACACTTCGAAGTCTGCACGGATGTGGGACTTCAGGTTTTGCCAGAGCCCAAGAAAGCCCGACGGGTTGGATCCAAAGACTTTGCTGACCCGAAACAAAAACCTGGTGCGAACGAAGTAATAAGGTATAAACAGAAGCTGACAAAAGCAAAGTACGCGTTATCTTTGCAAGTTCTTATTGTCCTTCTTACTTCGTTCGGGCTTCGGAAGCTTAGCCACTGGTTCCTGGGCTGAGGAGTGCTCTGAGTTTGAGTGAAAGTTTACGGTGAAAGGTACGGTCTTGGTGAGAAATCGGTGGTTCGGTGCGTGCGCATATGTGCACCGAATGGAACCGCCCTCTTGGCTTTGTAAGCTGTGAGATCTTCGGGGGCTTTAGGGTTTTTGGCTCAGGATCTGAGGTGGTTCAGGTTCAGTGTGACGGGTAAAATCCCAAGCCCAAACTGCCCCCAAACCTATACCCTATACCCCTTAAACTCCGCTCCCACCCCGCCTGCCCCAAAGAAGCGACCCTTTGTTTCCCCAAGTACGAGTTTCAGCGAAAAAGACTCGAGATAGAGTATGAGTAAGCTGTTTTTTAGGCCCTGACATGAAGGGCACGGGGTTCTATTCTCCCCGTGAGTAGATTGGGATATGGAGTAGTTCAGGTGGCTGTCGGCTGTCTTTTGGACCTTGAACATCGTGGCGTCCATGACGGTCGGCTTTACGCGAAATGGTGTCACAGCAGCTCAACCTGCAAATGCGTACGTTGGATCCTACACCGTGAACTCTAACAAAGACACAAGCGGCAACAATCCCCAAGAAACTTTGCACCTTCCTGGGGTTTGCAGTTCCGAGTTTGATTCTTACCCGACCCCCTGAAAAAAGCTGATAACTGGGATCTATGGTTTGTGCTGAATGTGGCGAGTAATCACGAAGCCCTCACGTTCACATACCACCCGGGTGCTCTGCGACAGAAGGAGCTTTCACCTCGAATCCTAGGTCATAGGCGGGTCCCAGAGTTCAGACCATACCCCACGGCATAAAGCCGCGCACTGAAGCATGCTGAGGTCTTCCTGTCTTGTCTTCAACACCCAAGATTTTCTTCTTCGAAGGTTATATATCAGATCAACCAGGGGTGTCATACCGTGCTCCTACAACCAAGACTTGTTCGAAAGATGTGCTATTCGGTTGTGGTGGGGGGTTGTGTTTCCGCATGAGCACCCAGATTACCATCTTTCAGATTTCAGTTGTTGCAACCCTCATTACTGTAACTTAAAAAATTAGTAGCCGAGTCGTATGCCTTCAACTTTTTTCGGATCCATACGAGAGGTTAACCGTTGTTGGGCCACCAACACAGCACGAAGGGCCAAGATTCTCTTCGGCCGAACCAGACCAAAGGACACCGGGTCGAATCATTGTTCCTTCGGCTTCCTGCAGCTGATGATTACTTTACCATAGACCAAGACCCCTATTCCGACCGCTATGGCCCCTGGAGTTAAGCAACATGGCCCCGCCCCAAGCTGGTGTGAGCCTGAAAAGCCTGATTTCTGTTAAACCCTGACCCCCGAAAGTTTCCACATCTCATGTCTCTAGAATCGCTTCGCTGAGAAGTCCTCTCATCAGAGGTCATGGACTTCCCGGAAATCCTGAAGAACTACCTCCGGAGAGGGTTTTGCGGTTTAAGAGTATTTTGGATCTCGGGGTCTGGGGTCTTGGCCGCGGGTTCGAGCGGTGCTGTTGCTGGTTTCTCGCTCGCTCTCTCTCGCTCTCTCGATCACTCTCTCTCTCTCTCTCTCTCTCTCTCTCTCTCTCTCTCGCTTTGTCTCTCTGTCTCTCTTCCGGTTCGTAGTGCAGTAGCTTGAAAGATTGAGCAGCAGCCGTCAGCTCCACAACCACAATGACGCCCTCAACATCTCCAGAAGACGGCGGTGTGGTGGCGGTGGCAGTGGTGATGGCCGAGAAAGACAGATTCAGCATACGATTGCATTCACAAGGATGTCGATGGCGGTAGGGCAAACATGAGGATAACGATGGTGATGGTCATCATCATGCTCATTGCAATGATGATGACCATGGCGGCGACGGTGACGACGATGATGGATACGGCCACGACGGTGGCATCAACGGTCAGCAACACGGATGCTCATGCTCAGCATGGAAGATAAAGGTCAGGGTGACGCCGCTGCAACAGCGGCTGCTGCTGCTGCTGTCAAGCACGGCATCGTCATTGCTGCATCCACGGTCCAAATGAGGTCGACAAAGCCGTAAGCGTCTTGCTCAATAGCTCAATATCGCCATCGTTCGCAGAGCCACAATGACAGCCATTATCGTCATCACGATGGACAAGATGTTCCTGAGTTCATCTGTTGTATGCGGTACACACATGTATACATTTGTGGAGAAGAGAGATTATCACGGACCTGGAAATGCCTTGTGTGATTCTCGTAGGTAAGGGCTCAAGGATTGAAGGATGTATGTATGAATTTCTGTATGTACCTACAAGCTTGAATATGCCTGCGTACATGTTCGCACACATACATACGCAAATCACAAACATGCACAACAAGCCCGGAACAACCAAACACTTGAATAGGACATGGTGCATCCCTGACGTCGCCTTGGTGCTGCTGGATTGGCTCAGCACGCCGGCACCAACAGCCGTAGTACTGGCAAGAAGCCCTATTCCGCTTGCCCATCAAATCTTGTAAACGAGCATCTCAACAAGCGGCTCGATGGCATTCTTGAGTTTGCCCTCCAAAATCCTGCACGCCGAAATCTCTGAAGGATAAGATCTCAGGTCCCGAGACTTCCGGCCTCACTCAAAGCTCACAATTAGGTTTTAGGGTAGGGCTGGGGACGACGGTGGTATACGTGTAGTAGTAACAGCTGCAGAAGAGATGCCAACACAAGGTTCTACACCCCAGTAAGGACGTTTAGCAGCAAAAAACCCCGAACTCTAACTTCACACATCTTGAACTCAGGGTAACTTGGTGTCGGACCAGGGTGAAACGACGGCCTTCTACAGCTCTAGACGTTTGAACACTAGGGCCCACTGTGTTTGGGGTCAAAATGACTCCGAGATGCTTCCAGGCTGGCATCCAGGCACCCTAGGCTTAGTCAGCCTGGGGCACGAGGAGGTTCAGAGTTTACAGCTTACCTTCTTTAAAGCTTGCATGGAAGGTTAGGGTTACACTTAAATGCGGCCCGAAAGAGCCAAGCCCTACAAAGCTCTGGGGGTTTCATAGTATGTCGTAGGAGAGTACGGCATACTATATTATATGACTACACCCGCCATTCTCCCCGAGACGAGGTCTGGCACTCCCCGCAGAACAGTCCATGGACGAGTCGACGGAGTTTCTTCGCCTTGTGCGGCTGCTGCGTATCATACGCCACTGGGCCAGGGTTAGAGTTCAGGATGTTTAGGTATTGTAGGGTTCAGGGTTTAGGGTTCAGGATGTCAGATTTGTAAGTGCTTCAGGGTGGGATCGACTGCTCGTGTGGCTTTGGTCGCCAGCAAATGTAGACCCGTCATCACCACCTCCCGCTTAATCACCAGTTGCCATCACTGTTCTAGTCGAGGGAGGCTAGATTGTCAGGGGTATCTCACATGGACCTGGGGATTGAAGCGTTTGGCAATTGCTGGGCTCTTGCCTCAACGGGAACGCACAAACTTGCGAACCCTTCACATGCACCCCGGCGCCACCTCCAGCCTAACTGTTCGGACCACATAGCCAGATTGTCACGTAGTAGTGTTTGAGTGCACGAGGCACATCACTTCTAGAATGGCAGAGCCGCGAATGTAAGCAAACCCCTGCACAAGCTAACTCGATACCCATGGCCTTAACTAACTGTAGATCCTTCCTGTTGACTGGAGCCGAATAAGGAACTACACAAGAAGGTGCAGGAACCGATGACCAGGAGTGAAAAATGAAAGACCAAGGTGTTGTGTTGAAGAAGGCATGTCCGCCAAAGGGCTTCCCAGAAACATCCATGAACCCTCCTTTCAACGCTTGGTTGCGTGAATTCCACAGTTCGTGTAGTCACACATGCAAGGCCCAGCAGGATGGAACAAGTCGATGTAGCAAAGTGCAACAGGAACTATAGGAAGCATAGTTGCGCTGGAAGCCATGGTCCCTGGTCCCACGACCACGGCGAACGTCAAGTCTGCTTCTCGTAGTAGAATTTTCAAAACCTGATGCCAATAGAACTGTTTCGATATGCAAGCAGTGCAGACAAGCCAGCCCGACAACACGGACCAGGCATTTTACGACTTGTGCGGATGCTCAAGCTGCGGACGCTGATGGCAAATTTCCACGATTTGATCAACTCGGAGTACTGGAGCCTTGTAGCGTTCCTTGCCGCAGTCAGCAGAGTTCCGAGAGGATGGTAGGGGAAACGGGAACCGTCGACCAGTTGTTGCCTAGGGTTCACAGGCCAAGCAATGAAGCAGATGTCCTCTATGCCTGCAGCCAGAATGTCAGAGCCCTCTCCCGATAGAAGAAAGATAGATGCAACGTAGATAAATTCGCTTTCAACTTTCATCAGTCAAACGAAAGCAACAAGGTAGCGTGATTGATTAATTGTTTTGTTTGGTTGGTTGGTTGAATGTTTGTCTGGTTGTCTGGGTTGATTTGGTTGACTGACCAATCAGGATCGAAAAGCTAAGAAGCCAACCAACCAAAGGAAGAAGCCAGCATGGCTTTAATCACCAAAAAAGTCGAAGGAACATGAGTCAAATTGTCACCTTCATGCTGGGCATCAACCATTTGGTCGCTTGTGGCTTCTATGGCTTGACGGAGATTACTCAAGCGTCCGAGGACGGGCTCAGAGCTCAGAGGTTATGGACAAATATGCGGATACAGGGGTCGCTTTCTTGCGATCCATATGTTATATGGACTCTTCTGTTTAGGGTACCTGCCGTCTTGAGCTTCGTGTACATCTTAGCTTTCACGCGTCAGGGACATGTGTGTCTGTGTGTGTGTGTGTACCGGTAGCTGGTAGAATGCCGGTCGTAGACGATGGAGGCGACATGTGTTGCCATGCTGCAGCAATCTCTTTTGTGAGCTGCACCTCAACCTTCTCATGCTGTGAAAGTATGCTGAACCCAGTTTCCGCAGACTGTTCTTAACTGGTAGAGGGGGACCAACCCTACTGAACAATCCGGAAGCCACATGAAAGCCCGCGATAACTTATCAAAGCACAAACCCACACTTTCCCGGATGTACTGGCGAAGCAAAGTCGAGGCAACGTTCAACCCAGCCCTAGGCGCCAAACCCCGAAGCAAGAACCGAAAAAAGACCCGGAATTCGGTGTGGCCGCAGGAGACGTCCTGGGTGAGTCATTTCGGCTTTGAGGGCACGTCGTCCCTTGGCTTCAGCCTGTAGTGAGTTGGGCTCCATGAGTGTTCGAAGTACTTGCAGTTAGTGTATACATTGCCTTAGGGGATGGGGGCTCCCAAACAGCTCTACTTCAGTAAAGTAAAGTACGTAGACCTTCATGATCTAAGGTTTAGGGTTGGGCAGAATTTGGCTTGAAGACGTTTCTGTCGGGTTCAGCTGTCCTTCCTGACCTTTGTCCCCAAAGCTGGGCGGGTGGGAAAAAAAAAGAAGCTCTTGATACCTTACCTAATTCGTAGTCGGGGAAGAATAACTAGGCAGAAATGTCCCCTCACAGTCCCTGACGTAATGGTTCATGATGGTCCCCCCTTCAAGCAAACCAGAGACCCATGAATTCATACTGTTGATGATATAAGTCCTGCATTACCCATAATACGGAATATGCCATAATTCTCATAGTTTGGGGCCCTTAAAGTAATCCTAAGGATTTATATCATCAACAGTATCAACATGAGGCAAGGCTAGCCTCGAAGCCCCGGTTCAACCCAAGCTTGAATCCCTGAGGCCTCAACTTCAAGTGCCAAGTTCGGCTTTATCTCGCCGGCTAAACTCTAGAGGCCCAATAAGCCAATAAGCCTTTACACTTAAGCCCTAAACTCTTTTCTTTTCAAAGTAAAACCATTCACCAGAAGCTCCACGGCCCAACGTTTTTAGGGTTTCGGGGCTGTGTAAGGGGTTAATTCACCTCATATAGACTTTTGAGGGCTTACTAGTGCAGGGGCGTAGGCGTTCGACGATTTGAGGTTTAAAGTTTGAAGCTCTTGCCGAAGGCGCGCCCTAGATGATTATAAGTATGCCTCATCATGCCTCCATATACCCCAGAAAAAGGGTTTAGGGTTTCGGGTTTTGGGTTTAGAAACCCGGGGGGGGATCCTTGACGGCTCCGCGAGGTGGTCCTACCGCTACGCCACCGCCTTGCATTGGTCGATCACCCAGTTCACTCCAGCTGCAATGGAAGTTGCCTGGCTTCCGAGCATCGGTTTAGGATTTAGGGGGTAAGTTCAGGGTTTATGGGGTTTAGGATTTAGGATGATTTAGGGCTTAGGGTTTAACCCCCCCAACTCCCTCCAAGCCCTTCCCGAGCTCTCCCTCCAACTAAGCCCCAAACCCCAACCCAAAACCTTGAACCCCCAACACCAGACTCCAAATCAAAGAAACGGCCGGGCGAAGTCAAGTATAGGGGCCTATGTACTGACCTGTACTATTTTGGGGGCTCCTTTTTTAATGCTAGTGTAATCGGCCCCCAAACCTATTAAGGTCCTTACATTAGACCTCAAGCCCGAACCTAAGCCCATGGACACACAGACTCCTCCGATTCCCCGGGACCGGGGTTTAGGGTTTACGGCCTTTAGGGTTTAGGGCGGGCTTCTTGTGTGTGTAGTTTAAGGAATCCTTGCGTTATTGAGGGCTTCCGGCTATTCTGATTTAAGGGAGTCCCAGAAGTCTTGTGCATGACGAAGGGCTCCTTATGATGGTTTAAGCTGTTTTCCTTCGCCAAGGGTTATTGGCCTCTTTGGGTGGCCTACGCTACGCAGAGCCTGGAGTGCCCAAGAAAAGGGGGCGTTGCATAAGTAGAGTCTGTTGTAGTAATCGTAGTATAGATAACACAAAGGAACCCTGAGGACTAGTAGCTAGTACTGCAGTCGAGTTAGTAGCTGTTTGTATTTATGCCAGCCCCTATATTCGGTCATTTTCCGCTTGATCTTCGCCTAAAGCTCAATGCAGAGAGTCGGCGGCTTCGCAATCAAAAGGTTTACAGCAGAAGGCCAAGCATCTAGGGCTTCCTCAGCGGCTTCATCTATCCGCGACATAAAACTGTCCAATCTCTGTCGCCTTAGTCTGCAGTCTGCCAGGTTCACCCAACCAACATGCCGGAGCGCTCGCAGCTTGGTGGTGACTTTTGGTGTTACTTTCAAGGCAGGGGATGAAAGAAGGTGGTGGTGGTGGTGGTGGTGGTGGTGGCGGCCCTACAGGTTCACATCGTACAGCCACGAAAGGGCCAGTGGACACCGGCCATCATCGCCGTCGTGCATCAATTTCATGCCTCTTCCTCATCTTCATTCATATCATGTTGTGCTTCCGCGCAGAATCAACGTGTCATCAGGGTCCTCGCCATCATCGTCATCAGCAGTACCAACACCAACATTGGTCACTGCCAGTAGGGTCCCAACCACCAGGCTCAGCACCATCATTTTCTGTCATCGGTTTAAAAAGAGAGCAGCAACGCTGAATAAGGATCTGAATATCCTTGCCCGCCATTGGCTGTGGGGTCTTTGTCATTTCAGGTACTCCATTGCTGTGGTGATCTTTGCCATGGTTGGCTTCTCCTCACTGGTCGGCGGCATCACCAGCACCCCGACCTTCTGATGTCCGAGTAGAATGGATTGCCTTTTGGAGTTTCATAAATGAGGGGCCAGAATAAATCATAACGTAGGATCCTCAATAAGGCCGAAGTATGGCTCATTACGAGAAATGGTTGTAGACGAACAATCCATGTAACAGTCCATAAACACTCACACTTTAGTATACCCCAAAACCCCTACTCAAACTGAATCTATTCTCCTCCCCAAAAGCCGTACCACAGAGCCTCATAGCACTCTAACAGGGAGGCTTACTCCAGCAATTGAGGCCCGCTGGGCGCTAGGGATCAGAGGTTCGAGAAACCTAGTAATCTGAGAGGCATAAGTGGTGTACGTTTTAGGGGTTTGGGGCTTCGGGTTTTGGTATAAAAGAGGGTTCAACCTGTCTTAAGTGGTTTAGGCTGTGGTCCTCATGGACAAAATCAGGGTTGGCGGACTTCATTTGAGCGGTGCTTTCTCCAAGCATGCTCCAACACACTCGGCTAGCAAACCCATTTTAAGCCTGAAAAATAGGGTCCATCTACGACCACGATATCAAGAAAGGCGTTCTAAAACACACGGCCCCAATGCTAGAAATGTAAAAACACAAAACCCAAAAACCCAAACACCGCACGCTGCGTGAGGTATCCTTACGCAGTTGCGTGGTCTGTCGCAAGAGAAAGCGAAGGAGCCAATTGAGGGCGGCTAGGACTCTTAGGGTGGGTTTTAGGGGCTCCGTGTTGAGGGGCCGTACCAGTAGTCGACTTGGCAAGTTACTAAATCCATTGAATACAGAGCCCTCGTTTGGTTTCTCGTTTTGAGGGCTGTCGAAATTGACACCCCGTCTAAGATTCCGAGCACTGCAGGCAGGTGGTCGGGCCTTCGCCCCAGTCTTTAAGCTTTTGGGCTTAGGTAAGGTCTTGGTTTTGGACGTACAATTGGGGGGGCTCTGGGGTGCATGCATCGTTAGTATGTTCCTTTTTTGGACGATTGTTTTGTTTTAGGTCATCTCCGAGAAATACTACATTTTGGACGATGGTTTCTTTTAGGGTCATCTCCGAGAAATACTACATTTTGCCTAGCCTCTCCAATTGAGGGTTTATGGCAAGCTTGAGGTCCTTAGTGTTCAGACTTTGGAATGTTTCGTGTTGCTTGACGGCCGACAGGAGCCTATGTCTAGGATTCAGGACAAAGCCCTGAAAGCCGAATCCCGTAGACTCCATCGAGACATCGATCTCCAGCTCAGCTGCGTAGGTAACCTTAGCCTTTTCGGGATGACGTAATCCTTTTATGCACCATTGCGAGTCTTTCTATGGGTTCGACGGGGCCGTCAGGTGCTGTTGGCTTTTAGGGTTTGCCCATGGGTTGAAGATTCCTGGTGGCTTTCGGTTTCCGTCGGGGTTTCTCGAGCTTCATGTAGGTTTACGGGAATGTGGTGCCAGCGCATCACGGGCGCATCCTGGACGCCCAGAACCGGATGCAGGAGCTCTGGAAGCTGCGCCGCTACATGCGCCTTAAGCATCCCGGTCGCCCTCACCTGGGAGTTGCGGGTGGGGCGCAGGGTTGCTTCTCCTCAAGATGGCAAATTTCGTGTCGGCATATCTTTTGATGCCTAGATCTTGTGAAATTTGAGTCCACAAGGTTGCGGAACCTGAGGAGGAAAAAAGTAGGGTTTCGCTTTTCGGATCTAGGGCTCCGGGTTTGGAACCCAAATGGAGGCGTCAATAGGTTCTCCCGTCTTTCGTAGCCATTGGAGGCGAGAAGCCAGAGCAAGCATAGCTATGCGATCAGGATCCCACTCAGTTTTAAGATTTGGGCCTTCATATTGACCTCGGCGTGCTCGCTTAGACACCTCGACCCTGAAATGGAAGCCTCATCAATCCTTTGACCCCCCAGCACCGGAGCCCGGAGACCGAAACTGCTCAGCTTCAGAGTTCAGAAGCCACCTGGAATACCCAAAGCCTTGCTGAATAGAAGGGAGAAGTGCCCAGACCGGTAGTGAAACTCTAAACCCTAAACCCTAAATCTGCCCGGAGCGAACAGGAGGTTTGATCTTCCGATTCAAGCCGAGATCCTCTTCATCGGGTCCTTAGTAGTAGAGAGCTACTCTAACCTTTAACCTTTTCTAGGGGGGGACTAGAACTCCTAGATGTTCCAACCTTGGTAATGTTTTTTTGCGGGGGTATTATGGCCCCCATACATTCCCAAAGGTTAACCTTTAGGTCCGCTAGGATACTGGAAGAAGTCAGGGTCTGGTCTTTTCGGAACAGTCTTCCACACGCTTCCCTCGTTGGCTACGCCCGAGTCTACAGACCCGGGGGCCATCTTCCAATGCCTTGACCTCATCAGACGGTGGGTGTATGTTAGGGGTGCTATTGACTGTAGAAACTGAGCTTTGGGTGATATATGGTGGGACCATGGAGATGCAAGCAGGACAAGCCCGACTTCTTCCGAATTTCGGTGAGTGCATTCTTTGGGTGGTATTTCGGACATATAGGGTACGAAAGCCTTCCGTCGTTCGAAGTGTTGCGTTTTCTTTCGGGTGCATTGCTATTGCTGACCATGCCCAGGCATGTCAAAGCGGATCTCAATGTGCGCATCCAAAGGTACGTGGAGCATGCATGGATGCTTGGGACGAAAGTTTGGTGTCTGCCGTGGAGCTTTGGGGCTGAACCCGGCCCTGTCCTGAAAATTCTTTCTACGCCCGGTTTGTCAGAGACCTTTGGGGTCGGGGCCTGAATCAGCGTTTGTGCTCGGCTTCTGGGAGAAGGACTGTGAGGTGTTTCTTGCACATGTCCCTCTGGAGGATACAAGCTCTTCCTTGGGTGTCCTGTTGGTCTTGGGGTCGAGTGTCCATGAGTTTTCAGACTTCGTCCAGTGTACACCAAAATCCACACAAACATGAATAGGCATAGACTAGTTTAACCTACCCGCCTCCAGGGGCATGACCTTCCGCAAGTTCACGTAGTGGTGCTTCTTTGGCATCCCGAGCCCTTCTTAAGGAATGAGCGACAGATGAACCTCTCGATCGGCAGTGTGAAGCTGCTCGCGTGCAACCAGTGCTGTGGTCATGGCTCCTTTATGGGAGGGGTCTTCCAATCTCCCTGAAACCTGGTCTAGTTATACTTTATCTCATAATTCTGTATGGTATGGCCTTGAGGCTACACGTTCAGCATGAACGTCAGTTTGCGAACAGAACTATCACAGAAAAGACCTCGAGTTGGATTACTTTTTGATTGGCTTCAAGCTTCAACTCCCAAGATGATGATAGTAAGTGTATATCAGGGTTTAAGCTTACTTTAGGGTGTAGGGCTTAGTGCAGGGTAAGATCTAGTACACGTCTTTTGTTCAGCAGTAGCTTCGTTCAGGGAAAGCTGAATTTAACATCGCACCCATGAGATCCGGAGAGGGACAGTTGGGTCTCGGGGTTCGTCCTTACTAATATATTACGTATATTGTATATACTACACTTTCTTGCATTTCCAATCTTGTTATTTTTTTCAGGTCATGAAGTAGTATCATATAGCGATAACCTTGGAGCCTGGACTAGGCGCAAGCATGAAGAGGGCTGGAACTGCTGATCCGAATTCACCCTCCATCTTTCTGGCACCCACTTGGCACTATCAGGATGTTTCCTGAGAATCAGCGCAGACTGAAGACGGTTTAGGGTTTGGGGTTCAGGGGTTGGGGTTTAGGG
>CAJNJA010008786.1:6473-21906 GCA_905231915.1 Symbiodinium necroappetens | reverse complement strand
GGGGTTGAGGGTGAAAGGGTTTAGGGAAAGGGTCTTGGGCTTTAAGGTTCAAGCTTACTGGTTCAATGTGAATCCTCAACCAATGGCAGTCGAAGAGTGTAGCTTACCTACGAAGGGCCTCTTGCAGCTGAAGCCCTTCCCTTCGACACAGGTTCGTCGAGCTACTGTCGGAGCCACTCCGGGATGAGCTGCTGTGTGCCTCTGAGGGTTAGTCTTGAGGATGTTGGGGTATGGGGCTTCGGATTTAGAGTTTCAGGTTTAGGGTGTGTTGATAAGTTGAAGAGCAGCCGAACGCCTTGAGCACCTTGTGACTACCAGGATGGCACAACTTGTTTACAAAAAGCATCACCTGTATAACAACCACCATCTAATTAACCCGGTGGTTTCAAGACTGATAGGCTTGGGGAGTGTTGCTTGGGGTCACCGCACTGGGGTTCAGTTGTGCTGTTCGACGAAAAGTCGCGGATCTTTCAGCTTTTGGCGATGACTTGTGCGCAGGGCTGGATCCGACTACGAAGGTGTTGCAGCAGTGCAAAAGCTAGATACAGATACATAAGTGAAGTCTAGCGGCTGCCGCTACGAAGCAAAGTAGAAACAACAGAGTGACGACAAAGTCGGCCGACCGCTGCTGCTGCGCTCCTGCTTCTGCTATTGTTGCTGCTCCTTCGGCGGGGACTGCTCACCAGTCATCAGCTACATCTCCGTCGCTGGCACTGTCGGCAGTAGTTACCGCCGGCCGCCACCGTCCCCCATAACAACACTTGGCTGCACGGCGCAGCAAAGAGCTGTCTGTATGAGGTTCAGAAAATATCAAGACCGCTTTTTTTAGAATCTTCGGAGCATGTTGTAAGAACTCTCCAAGACGCGCACCTTAGTTTCCTCAACCAGACCATCGAGCGATAAGTCGATGAGTTCTGTGGTTCTCTTTGGTGTCATAGGCTTTTGTCGAAGTTGCCTTACGGTAAGCGTGCTACTACTTCTGATCGCTACCCCCTGTACCCCAAACTCCATCATGTACGAATCCTTTCAAACTCGGCCTGCCTGCTTGATCTTTAGTTCTGGACCCTCCGCACCAGAACCGAGTTTCATAAGCCTGAACATTTCTGTGGCTCTGAGATGGTCGATTCGGAGCATTTGGTGAGGTGTCCCGTGCTTCTTTGCCTATTGTCGGCTTGAGAGTTTTGCAGCTTCAGGCAGGTGGAGCCAAACTCCACATGATTGCCGAGCGGTAGGATTCTGGGGAAATCAAGATGGGCCGAGCTTAAACCGCGCCAGGTGCTGTTGATATGCCGACCATGGTCGTCCACCCTCTCTTCTCATTCCTGCAGAAAGAGCAGGTTTGGATGCTTCTTCTGGGTTCCAAGAAGTTTGCCATTATGAGGAAAAGCATGTTCTGTATTGTATGTCGGCTTTCTTACACAAAAGATCTCACTCTCAAGGCCGCCAGACGAGTAAGACTTTGCCAGGATGCCCTTAATTGTTGAGCCCGCAGCGATTAAGCTTCAACTTTAACTCTTCCTAGAACTATGGTAAACCCCAAAAAGTTGGAAACCGGATTAAGGACAAATGGTGCTGGGATTCCTTATACATTACTCTTAAGGATTGAGGCTATTGGGTTTCCAACTTTTGGACTTCCAGTGTATCCCTAATCCATATGCATTTTTCAGGGCTTCACAGTAGAATCCTTCATAAACGGACCCGCCCCTGCCAGGAAGTCACCCTCCGCCGTCTGGTCACGCACGCCATACAGCACCCTGGCAGTCACGAATTGAAGGTGTAATATAGGGGCCCGAAATAAATACCAATACTAGTCTTCATTAGGCTCCATAGTATCATTATCGTATAATATACCCCAAATTCTTGTTCTCATTATTCCGGCCCCTGTATTAGGCCGTGCGTGTAGCGCCCGACAATACGGACCCGAGGGGTAAAGGTGGATTCTACTGATCAGAGTGTGTGCTGTGAACAATCGGTTCGAGGTCAAAAAACCACCCTGTTGAACTTCCGCCCATCTAGCAGTAACATAGGGGGTTTAGGGTACGTTTTTCTATAACTGTAATACCGATCCCCGAGAATAGTCTAGGTAATTTTCAAGATCTCTATATCAAGTTCTTTGTGGAAAAATTCAAGCAGAGAAAGCAGACAGAAAGCACCGTGGTGACGAGGAGGTTTTCAACAGCTTCAAGAGCTTTACTTGTGGTTCTAAGACAAACCACCACCCGTGTTGTGCTCACCTGGAGAGCGTATTCGAAGCTAGCGTACCCGAAGCTTTCATTCTGCTGTTGACCCCTGCAGACCCCCACAGCAGGTTGCATGACACACGGTTCTCCTGGTTGGTTCATCCTGTCATCTCTTCTGCATACTAATCAGCATGGGTGTTGGGGTGTTTGGTTTAACTTGATTGGGGGGTTTGGGGGTGTTGGCAAAGCGGCAGTACCTTCGGGTACCTTAGTATTACTTCGCCCTCGAGAAGAAGAGTTAGCACCAGGGCAGGAAAGACAGCTGGGGAGTTTGCTCTTTCTGTCGTCCTCATCGTGACGGCAGTTTCTTAAACAGCTTAGAGCCGGCTCCTTCTCAATGGCCTTGGACTTCGCACCACCGCACTGAGGCACAAGTTCCTGGCACGTGGGGACATCCATTTCTACTCGGCCGAAGTGGCAACACATGCGCCACTTGGATTGTGTGGTGCGTGATGCTGGAGATTGCTACAGTTTTGGGGCTTCCGAGTGCAAGGCTTTCGGGAGGGGCCGACAAGTTGTAAAAGGTTTATATCCACAGCGACCGTCACTCTGTGCCAGAATCAGCACGGTCAGGAATCGTATGAACATTGTTGGTAATCTTCCAGTGCTCATAGCTTGAGTCCCCCTAGCCATAAGAAGCGCTGGGTGCCTAATGACAACTTCTCCTGCACCATCAGGGCTGTCTTGGGAGGCTACTTGGGAGTGAAGCGTCTACCCCGAAGCCCTAAACCCTGAACCCAAAAGCGCTAAAGAGATCAAGTCCGAGAGCTTCTAGAAGCTGCCCAGGTACTTCACCGTCTCCGGAAACCAGACCTACACCCAGCATCCACCCAGAGTTGCGGTCGCTGTGGCAGTCGAGGCACCGAAGAAACTAGGTTGAATGTCGGAGGGTGAGTTTATACGGGGCTCTGTTTAAGTAGCCAAGTTTTAAGCTTGCTGAGCTCTTATAACTCTCTTTTCGCACTCTTCTGACAAAGTTGGGGGTCGGTTTCTTGGGGCCGTTCAGTGTAGCATACCATTCTGAAGGATGGTTCGGCGAGAAGTGGCGATGGCGGTGTCACAAACAGGGCTTTGTCAGTGCGGACTATGTAAGTTGTATGTAACGATCTACTCCTTCCATCGCCCGCTGCCACGTGTCAATTTGACGTCCATTTCTCCTTGGGACAAAGGGTTCCTTAAAGGGTTTATGGTTAAAAGCCGGGTTGAGTTATGCCATCAATCCTGAGCCCGGCGTCAGCCCTCAGCTCGAACAGGGGTTTATAGGGTTTAGGGTCTAGGGTTTTAGGGTTTAGGGAGAGAGACCTCGTTCAAAAAAAAAGGGCCTAGGGGTTTAGGGGCTTATTTAGGGTCTAGGGGTTTAGGGGGTTTAGGGTTTAGGTGACCCAACCTTGGGGGAAAAGCCCTAGTCGAAGTTCCAAATCCTCATAATCTTCGATGTATATTAGTGCTCTATGGCATAACTGCTTGCATTTAGGGGCAGGTCCTTCTGGCTTTCGCCTCACGACACTGAAATTTCAGGCTTCAGGCTTCAGGTCTGAGGGCGCTTCCAGGAGGGCACCCATATAGCCACTACTACCGCCTAACATAAAAACGGGAGAAAAGGGGTGGAGGGGCTTTTGTTAGTGAAAGTATGCTTTTTTGTAGGGGCCCTGCTCTGCTCCCTGCGAGATCGATCGGAACCAGCAATGGGTCGGAGAGCAAGTTCTTTGGGCGAGCGGCCTGGCTACGGGAGCCTCAGGACTCATGCAAGTGTAGAGTTTAGGGTTTTGAGATGTTGGGGTTCAGCCGCTAGGGCAGGCCTTCGAATATTGAAATTGTGGGTTTAGGCATCGGGTTTAGCGCGGATGTGGGGGGTTGGGGCTGTAGATGTGCGACTTGAGGCTTTTGAGGTTAGAATCTGAGGCATCATGATGCTGGGAGTCGATTGTCAAAGGTACTTTGTTGTTGGTGCTGAACCGTAGATGGGCAAGACTTGGTTAGCTGCCTGGTTTGACAGCAGACCCACGTGCACGAATCCTGTGTGATGTCTTCTCGCTGGACGGCTTTGGATTTTCGTTCTTAAGCCCCAAACCCTGAACTTTGTAAGTTTTGGGTCTGAGGCCCAGCGTCCCAGATTCGGGCCACAGACTTTTGGAGCACAGCTTAAGCGTAGCATTCTACAGTTTGTGTCATTATTTCCAAAACGGGGCTGGATGTACCGTAAGGGCTTGACTAAGAAGGCCCCGGCCTTAGGCGAGTACAGTCTACCCCAAAACCCTACTCTGAATTACTCTGAATTAATTGGGATTATGAAGACCTGTATGTTACCCTGTCCCCTAGGCCCTTAACCGAAACGACAGAGTTGCACCTTCCGACTGGTGCCGGCAACTAAGATGACTGGGTTCATCTCGGCTCCTTTCAAGCAGTATCGGAGTCGGATATGCCGCTTGGCGCTACAGTACAGGTCCTTTCAGCTGAGCTTGTAAGCAGATGGGATGGGTGTATGCGTGTGTGTGTGTGTGTGTCTATATATATATATAGATAAGCGTATATATATATATATACACACGCATATAAATAAATATATATATATATGTACAGATAGTAAACCCACACGTACAGATGCATCCATGCGCCCGTCCGTCCGTCCATCTGTCCATCCGTGCATCCATGCATGCATACACGCATACATACATTCCTGCCTATACATTCTACATATGAACCCTACATAAGGCCAACCCAGATCGGGTTTCGAAGCAGCAAGGAAGTTTAGGGTGTGGGGGTCATGTTCTACTTTGTTTGGTGTTTGGGTTAAGAATTGTTCACATTTGGTGTAGGACAAATAGTTGGGCTTTGGCCAACGGGGCACTTGAAGAAGCACTTCGATTTGGTGTTCCGCAATGGTTTGAAGCTTTAGTTGCTGTTCGGCTTTTTCGGTTGAGCCCCAGCAGCTAAGCCAGTCAAGTCCGCAATCCCTTGGCCCTAAATCTAAGCCCGAGAGCCATAGAGCACACGGACAAAGAACTTGAACGCCAAGGGCTTAGATAAATCCAGACTCTACCCGATGGACTTTGAAGGCTGCTTCTGTCCGGCCCGTCATCCTATAGCTTGTAGAAATGTGCACAGGTTTGGGGTTACAAGTCCGTAAACACTTAAGCCCGAAGCCCTCTTCTGCATTCGTCTTTGTAGTCCGTCATCTGGCTCCCTGTAGGAACCTGGGGATTTAGGATCATTAATGCTGTGATGGGGCAAAATAAGGCCGGAAGGGCATTGGGAAAATGTTGTCCAACTTTCTGGCCTTCACTTTATAAAGCCGGAGAGTATTGTCGAATGTATCCCAAATGCCCCTTCCAACTCTTGGCTCCGCGTCAAACTCCGAACCCTGAAGCAGCAACTGCCGAAAAGCCTCAATCGCGTCTGCCCACGGTTGTAGGTCTTGATGGGCGACTTCGGATTTGAGCCTATGGTGGCTATACTACTACGCAGTTCTTATGTTTTCGGTGGTTGTGCTGAACCCGCAGGCAAAGATCTTTCCTAAAAGGAAGCCACACTTCGCCCAGGATGGCTTTGGATCCAGCTGAGGCAGTCGGTCTGAGTGGTAGTAGTACTATCCCATTGTAGCCCCTACATAGTTACAGTATACGTAATACTGTACGTACCCCAAACTCCTGTTTCAAGCATTACAGCTTCCCTTCTGCGACTTTGGGCTCGGGGCTTCCAGGGAACGGAAATGAATGAAATTTGCAAGCAGCTGGAAGACTGCGAAAATCAACAGCAGCATAGATTGAGTCGTTCACATGCGAGAAATGGGGTGGAGCGGCTTTCCACTGCAGTTTTTCGGTCCCCTTCAGCGTTTCGGGTCTGTGGCGGTTTCGGTTATGGGGTGAGTAGGGCTGCAGATAGGGTATGGTGCTGAAAGGTATACCAGCTTCTTATCAATCATGCTTCTTGGCACAGGTGGCAAAAGCCCTCTCGTCGAATCCCCCGGCGTGGAATGCTGTGGCAGGGTACGCACAGGCGGCACTGAGATTAGGAAGCAGAGTGCCCGACCAGGTAGAGGGGGAGAGATATTGCTTTGCCTTCTGATGATTTTCTATTCTTATGGTCCGGGGCTTCAGTACCTAAAACCGTACTGGCTCGGTCTTTATCGCAATATGCACCAATTAATTGTTCATGCGCCCCTGAACCACAAGTGTCTAGGTGTAGGTTTTCGCACTTTTGCAAGGATGGGATCCAAATTGGCCAGTTGATGGCATCGGTCCGTCGACTATAGGATTTCCTATATAGGTTCTTACGTCTGACCTGCAAACCAGAGACATCGACGGCCAGGAGTTTACCATGTGGCTGAACAGCCAACACACGAACGAGTTGTCCGACATCCTTTCGGCAGAGCCTCTTGGAAGCAGAAGGCCCTGAAACTCGATGACCCCTCTCTGTGATTTAGGCCTCGGGCTCTAAATTCCTAAGCCACAAAAAGGAACTACTATGGAGCCTCTGGATTCCAGACGTCACCTATCCACCAAAGCCCGAGACCCGAAATCCCAATGCCCGGCTTCGGAAGAGCCGGGTTCTAAGAATTCTAAGATACTTCGTGAGGCGTTCGAGGCGCTGAAGCCTCTCACCGAGCCACTGAACGACCCTGCAGGGACAGGTTTAGGGTTTAGGGTTTAGGGGTTTAGGGTTGCTGTAATCAGAAAGCTGCACCTAGAGGAATGCTCCGTCACGAAATAGTTCCCGCAACAGCTCAGTACTGATCCTGTTGCTTCTACTGCTGCAGTACTGCTAGAGCGAGCCATTCAGCGAAAGCCGTCAGTTCCGATTCTTTCTGCGCCTGAGGGATCTATCCTATGTCTTTGACGAGCTGAAGAAGCGAAACTCCCCGATCACCGGCAAAGAGAAGCCGCCCCTTGGCTCGAAGTGCTGCCATTGGAGCTCTGGGTCCCTTTAAGGGTGGACCCAAGGAGCCCTCAATGCTTTAAGGGTTCTATAAAGGTTAACCCAAAAAGCCCGAACGGGTCGCTTTTTCGGTGGGATTAGGGTTTGACGGAGAGGTCGGGATAGCTAGTAGTGGGTACCCCTTCTAGCTCCAACCGAAGTAGACGGTAACATACCCCAAAAATACATCCGTTTCTGATTCTTGTGGGCCCCGGCTTTAGGCTTTCAGGGATCTAAAACCTTAAGCCTAAGCATTCAAGGTTCAGGAATAGTTGGCAGCTAGTCCACGTCGCGAAAAGGTTCAAAAATTCGAGCCCTAGGGCCTTGACTCATGGAAACTAGTCGTAAGTCGTCGTTGAAGATGGAAGAAAAGAAAAAGCAAGCATGCTGCAAAGGCGAGGTTTGGGTTTATGGTGCGGTTAGAGTGCAGGTTTGGAGCTTGAGGTGGTTCGTCTAGGGTCCGCGTTTCGTCCATGTGTGGCACAAACATGGCTTGATTTGCCGCAGACGAACTCTCCTTGCACGTGCTGTTCTGCTTTGGGATGTGTCGTGGTAGCCATCGTAGCCTGAGGGCTGCTACAAAAAGAGCGCTCATTGGGACCCTTAGACCGCAATAAATCGTAATCGTATCCACTAGAATTTAGAACTCTCGTAACTATACTATTTTGTACCCCAAAACCCCGCAAAACCCTGCTCCAATGATCAAGGCCCCGATACTTTATTGGGGCCCCGGCTCCGATTCTTGTAATCACCGCCGGAAAAGGACAGCACAAGTTCCTACACCCTCTATCCGAACCCTAAACCCTAAACCGGACTCTATCCACAGAAGGCTCCGGTTCGAACTTCGAACGACACGTGAACAGCAGACTCAATGGAAGCAAGAATCTAAAGATAGAAATGCTGACACTACGTATTGCCCTACCGCTAGCTATCCATAAGCAGTAAAGATGATGTCACACACAACTGCAAGCACTATATCTTGAACCTTTATAACTTCACGCACACCTTAAGCCTTAGACATATTTAGACATGAACCATTGGACCATGATCAGACCGTGCCCCAAACCAATAGATCCTGAACCATAACCATTACACCCTAAGCCCAGAGACCTCGAACCCTGCAGGCCACAGGAACGAGCTAGCTCGGGCTTTGCCCGTCGGCTGTCGGCGGCAGCCACTGGGAATAAGATCCAGACCCGGGAGTCACGGTTCTTTTCTCGGGAGCTGTATGGAGTTTAGTTTAGTCTTTCCACAGGAGCTATAGTTTCAGTTGGAGATTCCGTAGTGTAAGATCCGGCTCTGTTTCCTGGAACACCGAAGCTTTTCGAAACACGAACGAAGTCGCCACACTCTGGACGCGAATTCTCATGACCCCGATGATCCTGATATGAGATGGCACAGGCTCTGGGAGTGGTACTTGGTCAGGTAATTTGAAGTTTGGAGCTTAGGAAAGTGTCCTGGTCCACGATTGGGATCACGTTAGTGGTTATGTCCCCTCATTGTCCCTATATATCTATGCTAGAAAAGATTCTATTCATTGACCCATGTTAGGATTAAGCCCTCCAGCCTGCGAGTGACATCCTCTATGTGAGAGGAGACCCTCCGATCCCCAAAACTGAAGCCTTCGAAACTGAGCCCACGAGCCTGAAGCCCAAGTTTCCCGAAACCCTAAGCCCTATTCATGATCTGGTCTTTGCCGGTTTTAGCGGGGATTGGTTCCTAGATTTGGTTATTTTGCTGTTGTCGCTGCAAAGATGGGATGTCATGCTTAGTCTCACGCCGACCTCGTACCATGAACCTCACCTGACTTGTCCGAGTTGTGAGAGCGTAAACCCTGTTCATTTGCGGTGTGTGGTATGTCCTTATTTCATACGCCCCCCATTTGATAAACTGATATGTGAGCCTTTTTGGGCACGATACGTTTCTTCCAAGTTTGAAGTTTCACGGCTCATTGTTCAAGGCGCCAGGCTTCGAAGTGAAGGGGTGTATACTACAAAAAAACTAAACCCCAAACTCTAAACCCTACGCAACCCTGGGTGGGTCAGTAGCTTGGCAATGGAAAGCCGGCAAGTGGCAGTTCCCCGAAAGCCGTAGTTATCCCAATAGAAGCCCTAAATAATCACCAATGCTATTCCTTAGGGTTCCTTGTGATGGGTATACTATAAAGGAGCCCGAAGCCCTACTCTAATTGCTAAGGCCCTCACCCAACGAAACCTATGATACGACTTACAGAGGATTCCCTGGTTCAGGGACAACGAGCTTCTTTGCTTCACTCCACATGGTGTCCAGTGTGGGATTTAGGCATGACACTTAAAATTCGCAGACCCACATACTCTGAACCCGACCAGGCTCCTCGAAAGCCGTTATGGTGACACTGATAGTAATCCTCTTATAGCACCCCATGGCGTGATCAGGTGATGCCGGTCATCAACACCACGACGTAATTTCCTGAGCCAGGACTTCTTGGCTCTGCAATGCAGTTTTCAGAAAACCCCACGCCTTAAAAATACTGATTGCAGGGGCTCTAATTGCAGCCCAGAGACCTCTGAACGGTGTGTCAACAGTTTCGTCCCGCAGCTACTCAACCTTGGATTGGAGCCTAGGCTGCAAAAAGGTTTAGGGCTTTAGGGTTCGGCTTCGTATGTGCTTCTGGAGGGCTCGAGGCATAGCGCAGGTAGAACCCGAGGAAAGACGGCGGTGGCAGTATATCCCATTCTTACAGGTGGCAGTCGACTCTGAGGGGAGATATGCCATGAAGTCAACGAGCCCTTCCTAAATTCCTAAATTTTCCAGTGAGTACAAACTTGCGTATTTTGGTGATACATCAACGCTTATCGAACTGAAAGTTTAAACTTTTGGGATCTTGTGAGCTGAGCAACTGAGTATTTGCAAGCCCCAAGCAATGAAGATTGGAGGCGAGGGTGGCGTGCAGAGCTCGCAGCATTTCTTGTGACCACGAGCGCGGCCGGCTGTGTGGAGTTTAAGCCCCCTGAAGCTACCATACCATAATTCACTAAATCTCTGATCCTGAGATTGGCCGATAGCTTCAACCTTCGGTAGGAAGCTATAGTTATAGATGGACCTTGTACTTCCAAGCCTGAAAACCGTAATTGCCAAACCCAGATCCCTCTTGCAGGCTCTTTCGCCTGAGTGAATCTGCTTAGTATCGCCCACCCATATACATCCTTCCATAATGCATGGTGCTTTTAACACCTTTTTACAGATGCCTCACAAGTTTTGAGGCGTCCAAAAAAGAACTCTCCAGCGCTCAGCCGCCGCGTCCTTTCTGCGGAGCGCCCAAGGGGTCCCAGAAGCTTCGGGACCCCTTCTGAGGGCTCTGTGTTTGGGCCGTTCGGTTTCAAAATTCTGGGTTCTTAGGGGTTCCCTAAATCCTAAACCCCTAAACCTCGACCTAAACCCTGAAATCCAAACCCCAATCTTTAGAGATTGGAGATTGGCCCAAAGCCCTGGCCCCTCAGAGGGCCTCCAGGAAATATACTTCGCGCGTGCCCGGCGCGCAGCGGTTGAAATATGGGGCGTGCTCAACTTTAGGGCCTTTAGGGTTTGTGGTTTAGGGCTCAGGGTTTAGGGTGGTATTCAACCTGGGAATAAATATTTCCGATAGTTAGGATGGCCCAAGGTTGAAACACCCCCACACTTGGCATCGGGAAGCCCTAGCTTGCTCTTCATGGTCTGTTCCACCAAAGCTGGCATTAGCCCAAGTACTGCGATTCAATAGAGACCGAGAGAATTTCCCATGGTCCAAGAAGCTATGAAGACACCAACCCAGCTCGACTTCCAGTCTGCACTACTGTGACGGTTTAGGGTGTAGGATTTTAATATACACGCTCCGTTTGTTCAATCAAACAAGTTGGCGTTTGTTCCTCGCCAGTTTGTTGTGCTGTTCTGGCGTCTGCTTCTGCAGACATCATAATAGGGTCCTGGTAGCAAACAGGTGCTGGATCAGCGGTACGAGTTGTGAGTGGAAACAAACACTCTGTAGAACTACGCTCGTAAAGAAGTCTGAATCATAATATGAAACAGAAGAACTGCACCACTGTACATACACACCATAACCGTTGTTCGAATTAGTACAGCACCCATACAAGAAACCGGTTGCAACCGTGATGCACCTACAGGGGAAAGCCCTACAAAGCTTTGCAAGGTCTTGGAAGACCCGAAAACCTTAAACCCTAAACCCTACTTAGTGTCAGCTGTGCGGAGTCAGACCTGTGGTTTCTCGTTGCAGCGAAAGACTCGAAGCAAACGACACCACGCGGACAGCTTCCTTTCCCATCTTGGTTGGAGGTTTCCAGAAAAAGCTAGGGCCGTGTAATTAGGGTCTAAGGTCAACTTCAGGGTCCTGGAGGCCACTGATCAAACCGCTCCAACCAGCCTGGGAGAGCTGAATCTGCAGCAGGCGTCACAGTAAACTACGGCACCAACCCGTTGCCGGCACCGACTTTGATTTCTTTGGGCACTTCGGAGAAGTTTCTTTGACGCAGCAACACGTGCAGGATCGTACATCGAGGGTTGGGTGGCTGTTCGCAGCCATTTGCAGGCAACGGGAGCAACCTTGTATCCAGCCGCCATCGCTTCGGATTTTGGGTCTGAGATCTCATTAATTAGTTGGGTTCATGGTGACGCACTCCGGCGCGAGCGTAGCTTACAGGGGACCCGCAGGAGCGGCACACGAGAAAGTGAAAGCCGCAACGTTCCAAGGCTAAGTGCCACATATCCTAGAGATCCCGAGCCTTCAGCCCAAGACAAACCCGCATGAAGCCATCGATATTGACCTCATAATCACACCGTTTTTGCAAACCCGTCCGGCCCTTGTAAACCAGTGTATTGTGGAGCCTGCCGCATAAACTCGACGGAACGAGCAACAAGTGAGTGATCCGTCGCCTAAACTCCCCCACAGAGTTTTCCCTGAACCCACCTCAGCTAAGTTTTCAGGCGTCCTTATCATGTCGTCCTGGGTCTGAAATACGACCCCTCAATAAGTGGTTCAGGAGTTGGTTGGCATTTGAGGGCTTTGGGACCGTACGGCTTGGGCCAGAGGGCTTCGGTCTTGAAACTCATTTTGAGGTCTATTGAAGCTTCTGAACATCATGAAAGTATGTAATACAACGTAGACGCAAAAAAAGTTTGTATAATCCAGCACAATGAGAAAGATCCATTCAAAGCGATGTGCTGGCCTTATCCTTATACGTTGGACGTCCCGGAGATCTCTCACACTCCCCACTCAAGATCAGTTGGCGTTTCGGAAGTTCTGTGGCTCGCGACTTGCCAGCCGGATGCCTGAAGCGAGTACTACTAAACCCTAAACCGGTTCTTAGCTACCGTAGCAAGTCGTACAAAAAGGACCCTACAGCGGCTTGGGCCGGTTCTTAGACGGCCTGAAGGGCGGAGTACACCACTCGAGCAAACCTGGCAACAATACCTTTGACCCGCACCTCATCCAAGCTTTGCATTACAGAACTCCTCTTGAGCTCAGATTCTGCCTATTCTTCCCCCAGCACAGCAAGAGGAAGAACCCACTCCAGGACTCCACGTAGTGTGCCTCATTGTGACCGGGATGTAAAGCATCCTTGTGTTTCGACAAGACATAAAGGCGGACGGTGGCGCAAAAAAGCCGTTGAGGCTTCAGGACGCTGCTAAGTGCCCGAAAGCTGAGACCCCGTCTCCCAAACTCCCAACCCGAAACCCTAAGCCCTACGAGACCGGAGTCGACCTTCTCGGCTTTGCTCTGTGGCTGGCTTTTTGGGAGTTCACCTTTCATGTTGAAATCTTTTGCTTCGTGAGGTACTCAGGGGGGCTGGAGTTCATGATAGATCCGTAGGTGTAGGCACCCAGGTATCATCGTTTCCAACGAAGCTCACTGAGGCTCCTCGGTCTAGTGAGACTAGATAGAAATCTCTATTACTTTAATGACAATTGCCAATTAACACCAACAAATAATCATCAATACTTAAAAAAACTAACACAGATTAGCCAACAATGATATTTGAGTAGGTAACCTACATTGCAAGAGCATGTGGGCTGAGCCCCTGCGGAAGGGCTTGGGGGGGCTTCTTTCCAAAAGCCGAGCCGGGAGCAGCCCAATACAGTTTTACGGCTCAGGGTTCAGAAAGCGACATCCTTAATCCTTGGTCCCAAACCCTAAGTCCTTAAATCCGTTCATTCCCCAGTTGCGAGAGCATAATTCGCAACGGAGCGTGGGGCGTGGGGCGTACTGGAGCTAATAATTGGGAATTGATGATGAACCTTCATTGGTGAATCGAAGGTTGTCCCTTTCTTCTCAACATGGCCTGAAAGACACCCCTAAGCCTTAAGCCTCAAGCCCTGCAGCTTCCAACCCCTTCACTTCAACACGAGCAGAAAAGACAAAGGCAAAGGTAGAACACACACAACGTAATGCGAACTCACCCAAAAGAACGCACAGAAGCCCAAACCCTCCTAAAACCTATCGATGTTTTAAGCTCCAAAGGCAGTCGCGGCCCCCCTTACCGAAATTTAAGGAGCCCTAAACATAGTATATAAAAATATGAGCTCAGAGCCATCTAACCCTAAACCAAAGCGAAGCGCTGCCTCCAAGCCAGGCAAGGGCCCCAGTGGTCGCTCCTCGCGCAGACCTCCTTCGAAGCCCCGCAGTGCGACGTCGGCGGGGGTCCCCGGCTTCAGAGGGCCTTGGGCTTCATTTTGGGGGTCCAAAGAGTTGCCAAGACTGCGCGTAATGTAGGCCTAGGTGCCTAAATAGTTGCCGAAACGATTTTGGGGTTGCGGATAATAGTTTTAGTATAATGTTAAAACCCGGCGAAGTCTAGGGCTGTTGGAGGCCTGGGGCAGTCATGGGCTAAACAGGTTTAATGTTAAGCCGCTTAAACAGAATCGTCTTTAAACCTGTGTCGAAGATCTGGCGTTTAGGCAGTTGTTGAATCACTTCTGTGGTGGAGACAGGTTTTGCTTCAACACTTCTGGCAGAACTGAAGGTCACTGAACATCCTCCTCGGAATCATTGCATGTAAACATGCTGAAACAGAGCGGCGTCAATATTTAAACATGGGGTGTCCGACCTGGCTCCAGGGCGAAGCCCGAATTAAGGACTTCCTCCAGCTGCGTAAGCATGTTGAAATGCCGTGCGACTAAATGCGTTTGAAGTTTAGACGTGTCTTCTTTTGCGTCAGACACCGACCTGGGCTTCAGTGCTGTGCACATCTGGCAGCTGTTTTCAAGTGCGGGACGATAAATTTCAGGAGATGTGAAGCGTTTGTGAGAAGCCAACTCTGGTCCTGGGAGGCCCTGCTAGTAGCCCGTGGTCTTGAAACGCGCTTAAACGCCGTGCGTTCAAAGGCGTTGAAACGGTCTAAAGCTGCTTGCGTGAGTCCGACTGAGTTCTTGGGAGGCCCAGCTAGTGTCCAGGATGCACGTTGTGGCTTTAGAAAGCCTTTCACATGGGTTCTTCCCGGATTCCGACATCCCAAAAGATTTTGCTTGTCGGCCTCTTTGTAAGGAACAGCTTCATAGTATGCTGAGCTTAAGCCGCCAATTGGAGCCTGGGTTCTCTTGGGTTGGGAGAAGGCGAAAGGAATCCCATGGTGCTCCGCGGAGCTACGACCAGCATATCACAGGGACCTGTCGTCGTCAAGCAGTGCCTGCCTTGAGTGCAAGAATCAGAACCTCGACTATTGCGTCATTGCACTTTGCTTGGGGCATGTCCTCATTCTTTGCAACTGAAAAATGCTTCTTGTTCAGGGGAAGCAGGGAGAGCTTACAAGACTTGCGACGTCAGGACCTTTGTGTTGTGTTTCGTTTTGTCGTTGCGGTGCCAGCCTAGTTGGGGCCTACAACAGCTCTCGAACTCAATGACCCAAGTCTTCCATGGGAACCCTACATGCTCAGAACCAAGCAACCTAGGCCGGAGGCCGCTCCACTTCCAACCGACGGGCAAATTCGAAGCCCGCAAGGATCGCGCGGCGCCCTTCTTGGGATGTTGAGGTTAAGGTGGATGAGTCCTGAGGGCTTTGCATGATGTAGCATGTAGAGATCGGGGGTTGAGGCACGGCATGAGCCCTGCAGTAAACCTAAACCCTGACCCTGTCATTTTCGGTTTCGGCTGGAGATCTGACAAGGCTTTCGGGCCGGTGGGCTTGAGCGATGAGGGCCTCTGACTTTGGCTGCTTTCTGAGCTCTATCGGAACCGCAGGGACTGCGCAGCGCAGGGAAGCGGAACTCTAGAGTTTTATGCATTTGGCGGGTGTGTGTGTGTGTGAGAGAGA
>CAJNJA010008785.1:0-10737 GCA_905231915.1 Symbiodinium necroappetens | reverse complement strand
ACCCTCAGCCCTAAACCCAAAGCCCCAAGCCAAAAGTCCCCAAACCCTAAGCGAAGATCTGGAGACCCGAAATCGCTGAGGCTCCCCGGCCGAAAAGCTCCAACTTCTGGCAGTTGGGAAACATCCGCTCCTGGGCCGTAGGGGTTCAGGGTTTAGGGTTTAAGGTTTAGGGTGTAGGTTAGTTTAGGGTTCAGGGTTTAGGGTTTAAGGTTTTGGGTTTGGGGTCAGGGTTTAGGGTCTTGGGTTTTGGGTTTAGGGTTACCCTGGGGTTTGTTGCCGTGAACCGACGCCACTTTGCGAATGGCATCTGCCACTCGACCCGATTCCCAAAGCTCATGACTCCATTGGGAGTGGAACGCTGTAAGCCTAGACCCTCGAGCAAAAGCTCCAACACCACTGGCCTTACCACGACCTGTAGCCATCTAAACCCTAAACCCTAAACCCTAAACCCTACCATCTCGCACCTGCTGGGGCCGACAGCGCGCATCTGAACCAAGGTAACTTTAGGGTTTAGGGTTTAGGGTTGTGGCTGAAGTCTCAGTCCAAACCAGCGCATCTTCATAAAGCTCAGGCAGTTCTTCGAAGTGGCCTTGTGCAGAAACGAGATTGTGTGTGCGAACTGACCATGTGGTGCCATGTGTCGTGTTAGCAAACTGATTTTCACAAGGACTGTAGGTGTCATCTGTACTATGAGAAGGGCCCGGATGGGACGCTTCATCAACTCGCTCTCCATGTAGCGGGGAAAACATACCAAGGGTATTGCGCCCCACTACGAACATTAAGACCTTTTCTGATTGCCCAAGGCATCAGAGGCATTGAGCTCGGCTTGCAAAGCCTCCGTTTGGACCTCGATGTCGCGCCGGGTGACCTCTGACTGGCCAAGTTCCGACCGACCACCGACCTCTTCGGATGGCGGCTCTGGTTTTTGGGTTTAGGGTTTAGGGTTTAGGGGCCTTCACCGCGTCAAAAGAGATTTCGGGCATCGCCACGACGAATGGCAGCGCAGGACTCAAGTCACTGCCTGAGCCTAGATGGCTACGGTTTCGTGCTAAAGGTTTAGGGTGTTGGGTTTTGGGCTTTGGGATTCAGGGCTTTTGGAAAGGTCCAGGAGTACCTGAAGTTTATGAATTTCATGGGGAATGTGTGGGGTTTTTCGGAGGGGGGTTCCGGCGCGGCCTCCCCATGAAGCTGCCTGAAAAAAATCTGGAAGCTCAGGCGTCTTGAACTCGAAGTTCACCCTGCAAAATCCCGTAGCCCCTTATGAACCCTTTTGACTTCATGAACCCCGGACAAAACCTTCCAAATCCCATCTAAACTCCTACCAGCCCCTCTGCTGTTAACGTAGTTTTCCGGCTTACTTTGCAGCATAACTATAGAGGATTATTAAACTCATACTATTAACGAACAAAGTATCCAAGGCCCTCCTGAGAAAACACAGCTCTCAATCGCCGGAGCCCTAAAGTCTCAAACCCGGAACCGGCACAACACAAAAACGTGCTTTATGGGTGGGTTTAGGGTTTAGGGTTTAGGGCTGAACGTCTTATGATTGGCGAGAATATGGGGGCTCTAATAAATTGGAACAGGGGTTTGGGGTGTGATCGGACAAGAAGTCTGTTCGGGCAAACGAAACTAAAGGACTTGTGCCGGAACAGGGGTTTGGGGTAAATTATACTGTACTTATAATAAGGAACCCCCGAAGTAGTATTCGTAACTATTAATTCCCCTATATTATGTGGCTTACGGGTTGGGACGTCGGGCTTCAGGGGGGCTAAGGCGGCTAAGGAAGGCTCACAGCAACAGTGCGGATGTCGGAAGGCCCATGTACTTCTACTATCATGACGGGAGACTATCAAGTAACAAGACTCAACCCTCAACTCAGCCCTAAACCCTAAACCCTAAGCCCTCAGCCCTAAACCCTAAACCCTAACTGAGGGCACTAAACCCTAAACCCTAAAAGGCTGTTGCATTGAGCTTGTCCCTTGGCCAAACTTCTCGGGCCGGTCGAAACCATCGGTCCCTGTAAGGTGATCGTAGGGCCTAGGCCCTAAACCCTAAACCCTAAACTCTAAACCGTTTAGGGTTTGGGGTTTAGAGCTTAGCGTTGAGGGTTTAGGGTTACGAAGATCGCAGAATCCCCAGACCGCCCGGGCCGCGGGCGATGAGATTGTAGATCTCGTCGGGCTTCCGAGAGGTCTCGCGCACCTCGCTAACCTCGGAGTCTTAAGCTGTCAGAGCTCGGGCCGTTTTAGGGTTGAGGGTTTAGGGTTTAGGCTTTAGGGTCCCTCATAGGTTCGCTCCTGCTCAAAGGATCTGTTTCTGGTTTCGGGCTTACGGCAGCAATATACGGGGCTAGAAGTAAAGTGCCTGGAATGCAAAACCCTGGGTAGCTGCGAATCCCCCTAAACCCTAAACCCTAAACCGCCTGAGCCCAGCTTCAAGCTTCGGGGTTTACAATTAAGGGCTCCGGGTTCAGAGCTCGGGGATTGAGGTTTTATGGGGCGTGTACTGCGAGTCTCTCCAGGAGCGCACACACACACACACACAGAGACAATACAGATAGATAGATAGATACACAGATAGACAATACAGGTAGATAGATAGGTAGATAGATAGGTAGATAGATAGGTAGAGAGACAGATAGAGGTAGATAGAGGTAGATAGAGGTAGATAGAGGTAGATAGAGGTAGATAGAGGTGGATAGCTAGATAGATAGATAGATAGAGACAGATAGAGACAGATAGAGATGGATAGAGATAGATAGAGATAGATAGACATAGATAGAGATAGATAGAGATAGATAGAGATAGATAGAGATAGATAGAGAGATAGATAGCTAGCTAGATAGCTAGCTAGGTAGATAGCTAGGTAGATAGCTAGCTAGCTAGATAGCTAGATCAGATAAATAGATAGATAGATAGATAGATAGATAGACATATAAATCGCTAGATAGATAGATCGATAGACAGATATGCATAGATATATATATATATACACGCACACACCAACCAATACTCCTAAGGACCCCTTTCAGGCATAGACCCACCAATACCCCAAGCCCCAAAAACCCAAACTCCCGAACCCGAGGGCCGAACTGCTCGAAATAAATCCGCTCGGAACCGCTTAAAACCCTCTCAAACCTCTACTGCTACCCTAGACCCTAAACCCTAAACTTAGAGCTTAAGGTTTAGGGTTTAGGGTTCAGGGTTCAGGGCCCTAAACCCTAAACCTAAACCTCTAAACCCGTAAACCCTAAACCCCCTAAACTCTCGCTACAGCCACAAGAGCATCCTCAGGGCGCCCCGCGATGACATCGCAATCCAAGTTCCTGTGGCTTAGGGCTTAGGGTTTAGAGTTTAGGGTTTTTTTTTTAAGGGCTCTTTTCCGACTGCACGAAGTCTCGAGGGGTTTAGGGTTTAGGGGTTTTGGGTTTGGGGCTTTGGGGGTTTAGGGTTTACGGGTTTAGGTTTAGGGTTGTTGGGCACGCGGTTTGGCTTAGGGTTTAGCGAAAGTTTAGGGATTACGGACTCGGGTTTAGGGGGTTTGGGTTTGGGGTTTAGGGATTTTGGTTGTAAGAAGGGACTGTCAGGAGTTGGGACTCCGGACTTTTGTTGTGAGGGCTTGCAGTTTGGGGCGTAGCGTTTAGGGTTCGAGGGCCTGTGGGGTGTAGGGTTGAGGGGCTTCGGGGGTTCAGGGGTTGAAGGGATTTGGGTAGGAGTGTACAGTTTAGGGTTTAAGGTTTAGGGCTTAGGGGTTTAGGGTGTAGGGTTCAGGGTTTAGGCTTTAGGGTCTTGGGGTTTAGGGTTGAGGGGTTGATCTCGGTCTTCCCGCCCGGGATTCTGAAGAGCGTCGGCAGCGCTGGGTATGGCGAAAAGCAAGGGTTGCTCTTCCTACTACACCTTTTCGACTCTCTGCAGTCATGGCAAGGGTTTAGGGTTTAGGGTTTAGGCCTACATCCTAAGCCCTAAACCAAACTCCAAACCCGAAACGGCTGAGCATTTCCCCACGGTTTAGGGTAGAAGTGATTGTCTGGCTCTGGGAAAACGGGAGTTCTGTCCCCTCAGCAGTAGGGCTTTGAGCCACGCCCGATCCCCAAGACCGAAACTACGGGTTGCCTTAAACCCTGAAGCCCTATTTCCCCAACCCTAAACCCCTCAACCCAAACACTCAAACCCTGATTCAAAAACCCTAAACCCTAAACCCTAAACCCCTTAAAACCCAAGCACTCAAACCCTAATTCCCACAACCCCTGGACCCTAAACCGTCCAGGCCTGTTGAGCTTTGGGTTGCCCTTGATGCCAACCAGGCCTCCAGCAAAGCACAAGCAGGGGATTAGTGGTTTATTACAGGGGGTTTAGGGTTGAGGGTTTAGGGCTTAGGGTTTATTATAGGGTTTAGGGTTGAGGTTTTGGGGCTTATTGTAGGGTTTCTTATAGGATTAATAGAGCTTAGGGTTTATTATAGGGTTTAGGGATTAGGTTTTGAGGCTCCGGGCTTTCGGGGTTGAGGGATTTACAGGTTGAGGCTTGTTTCAGGTTTTAGGTTTTGGGGTTCAGGGGTTTAGGGTTGAGGCTGCAGGGCTGAGGGTTTGCAGGTGTAGAGGTGTGTGTGTGTGTGCATATATATATATACATACATACATACATACATACATACATACATACATATATATATATACATATATAGGTAGGCGAGTTTGTTGAAACAACCCAACCTGGCTGAACGCTCAGGGATGCAGCTGTTATGCTGAACGCAACAGAGGTCCTGACCTCAAAATCGCAAAACCTCTCAACTCCTGACCTCGTTAAACCCTAAGCCCTAAACCCTTCATCCTTCTGAGGCATCTCATGAGGCCTGCTTGGGTGGCAAGCCTCGAAACTGCTACACCCAAAACCCGACATCCTCAAGCCCGTACCCCGAAACCAAAACCACGAACCCCCCTAAACCCTAAACCCCAAACCCCAAACCCTAAACCCTAAACCCCAAACCTAAGCCTGCAGCACCTAAACGCTGAACCGAAGAAAGTACGCAGGCAAGGAGGCTAAGAGCGATGCAGTGCTCCTTCGAGTGGTTGATCCTGGGCGTCTCAGATGCCGTTTAGGTTTCGACTGTCGGTTACGTTGATTTCGGTCAAGCTTTGAATATAAAAGCCTAGATAACCGTCAAGATACCTCCATAGGGTGTCTTACTGTAGTTGTCCTATAGAAGACACCCAAAAATCCGATTCTACGTCCCTAAACCCTACATCCTAACCCCTAAACCCCTAAACCCGAAACCCTAAACCCTAAACCCTAAGCCCTAAACCCCTAAACCCTAAACCCAAAACCCCCTACTTTAGACTTTTCGGTTCAGGGCCGAGATCTTGGCGCTGAGAGCTTGGGCTTTGGGGGCTGAGGGAAACGAGCTGAGTCCAAAGCTCCGCTGGGTTTAGGGTTTTGGGTTTAGGGTTGAGGAGTTTAGGGTTTAGGGCTATTTTCTCGCTCCTGAGTCTATTTAACTTGATCAGTGAACCAAAACCCTACACCCTACCCCTCGGACCCGTAACGCCAAACACCAGCAGAAAGAATGACAAAACCGGAAACCCTCAACCCTTAAAGAGCCCTTTCTCCAAGGAACCCTTGAAGAACCCTTTAAGGAACCTTGCAAGGAGCCCTGCAAGGATCTCTTGAGCAGAAGCGGCCAGTGGCCCGTGCGACCCGTGCGGATGATCCGCTGGAGCTGGTTGGTCTTCACCCACACGATCTCCTCGATCCTGCCCAAACCCCCCAAACCCGAAACCCTAAACCCTCACGAACCCTTGCAGGGCTTCCATGAGGGGTCTTAGAAAGATTGCTAGAGGCTTTAGGATGGCCCCGACCCTGCGTCCAAGATGGGGCTCGGGAGTTTAGAGGCCAGCGGGTGTAAGGCGTATGTTTGCATTGATCTGAGGCGTGGGGTCGAGGGCACAATGCTGAAAACCAAGCATGAACTCGACTATCATGCATCATCACCGGGGTGATCGGCACCGTCACTCGCCACCATCATCATCAACACATTATATTATGTCTGTCAGTATAGTACGCTGACAACGTTCAAACCTCTGATACCAAGAACAAGCAAAAGGAAAGACGACCCTGATGGTAACCATTAAAGTTGCGATAACTACACTGTAGTAACTTGAGTAACTATAGTATGGGCTGTATGACAAGACACGCAACAGCTAAACGAGTTACATAGAACCAAGCTACCATGAGGCCAGCAACCGCAATCATGGCACCCAATACGTTATGGCCACAGCCGCTGGTCAGCCAGCGGACATAGTCCTAGCCAATGCTGTTCAAAGCCAGAATCGCCACCGTGCCGCTGAACCCCTGAGACCTTAAATCCCCAACCCCAGAAAAGCTAAACCCTCACTAAAACCCTAAACTTCAAGCACTGAACCACAGAAATTAGACCTCCTTAATTTTCCCTGGAGCGCTTGTAGCCCTAGACCCTGAACGCCAAGCCCCAAACCCTGAAGCCCTAAAACGTCATAGCCCCTGAAGCCCCTGAAGCCCTATCCTCAAACAAACTTTAAGGCTTGGGGTTTTTCGGGTTTAGGGTCTAGGGCTTAGGGCCCCAACCCCCTGAATTCCACACTAACAGTTGAACATGCGTCAAGAAACAAAGAAATACCACCGCAAACAATCGGAAGGCACACCGCACAAAATGATGATGATCACACAAGTTACTCTGCTCTGTCGCTGTCTCTATCCTTTAACCTAAACCGTAAACCCTAAACCCCTAAACCCTAAACCCTAAACCCAAAGCCCTAAACCCTAACCCCTAAACCCCGAAACCCCTAAACCCCTAAACCCCGAATCCCTAGGCCCCAATAAATCAAGAAGCCGGGCCTCTTGTAGCCCCAGAGCCGGAAGCACTCCCGAGCAAGCTCCATGGCCTTGGTCAGAAACTTTGGGTTTAGGGTTTAGGGTTTAGGGATTAGGGTTTAGGGTTTAGGGTTTAGGGTTGCTTCTTGTTGATGGGACGAGATGAGAGGGGTTTAGCGGTTTGGGGCTTTGGGGTTTGGGGGTTCGGGGGTTGGGGGGTTTACGGTTGAGAGTTTAGAGTTTAGGGGTTTAGGGCGTTAGGGCTTCAGGGGTTTAGGAGTTTTTAGGGCTTCATGAGCTTTCTCTGGATTTGGACAAAAGTTTGTGGTCTAAAGCTAGGATGAGGGTCCGGTGGCGCCAAAAACTTTAAAAAGCCTTAAATCAGATCATTGAACCTATCCTAAAACTTCCTGGCTGAAGGAAGGATTTGGAGGTTTGACTTGCAATTCGTCTTTGGACTACAAAACCTAGACCCTAAACGCTAAACCCTAAACCCTAAACCCTAAACCCTACACCCAAAAACCCTAAACCCTTAAACCCTAACCCCTAAACCCTACGCTGCGAATCAGGGTGTCGGTGTTCGTCTTCATAAGCGGCGTAAGGTTTTGGCCCTTTTAGGGAAGCCTTTTGAGAATCAGCTCAGGGCCTTGGATGGCTGGGCTCAGGGTTTAGGGCTTAGGGTTTAGGCTTTAGGGCTTGGGATTTAGGGATTAGGGGTTTAGGGGGTTGGGGTTTAGGGGTTCAGGGTTGGGCTTCCTTCCTTCTCTTGACTGCTTGGCGAATATAGCGGTCTCTACAGCTAGATATACTGGAAACCTAATGAGAGCCCGAAGGAATCCTCTTACCGCACACTCAAACTCTAACAAAACTCGAACCATCCCTAAACCCTAAACCCTAAACCCTAAACCGGAGGCTCTTTAAAGGGATCCTACGCCACCCCACATCCACAGACCTGAACCAAGAGCCTCCAAACCGCAGTAAAATATGTACGGTTTAGGGTTTAGGGTTTAGGGTTTAGGGTTTAAGGTTTAGGGTTTAGGGTTTAGGGTTTAGGGTAAGATTCTGTAAACCAGAACACTTGCGGAACCCTTGCAAAAAGAAGAGATGAAGCATGCATTGTGGGGAACTCTTGTAGAAGCCTCATACAAACTGCAGATACAGAAATGAGACGTAAACCCAGAAGCCTAAACCCGAAATGAAAGCCTGAACCTCCAGAACCCACTAAAAACCGAAAACCCTAAACCATCCCTTAAACACCCCTGAACTGCTAAGACCCTAACCCTAAACCCCTAAACCCCCAAACCCTAAACCCCTAAACCTCTAAACCCCGAAGCCCCTAAGCCCCTAAACCCCTAAACCCCCAAGAAGGAGCGCCTAAGGAGTCAAAACACTCGGGGGCCCGGCCCGGCCCGTGACCCACAAGAAGATCATCCTCAGTCGTTTAGGCTCAGGATCTAGGGCTTTAGGGTTTCGGGTTTAGGGTTTAGGTAGGGTGTAGGGTTTAGGATTTAGGGTTTAGAGTTTAGGGTGTAGGGTTTGGGGTTTAGGGTGTAGGGTTTAGGATTTAGGGTTTAAGGTTTAAGGTTTTATAGGCGTCATATGTGCACGGTTTCTGTAGGGTTTAGATAGGCTGTTTCTAAGGTTGTGATGAGGGTTGTATACTGCTTATCTTTCGATATGGGGGCCTTGATAAATTGACGAAAGACTTTGTAGGGGTGTTGCTACGGTTGAGGGCTTAGGGTGTACATTCAGGTATCGGGTTCAGATAGTGCTTCGGGCTTAGGGTTCAGAGTTCAGGGTCATGGTGCATAATTTCGCATTGCCACGCTTAGATTTGGGATGCAATACCGTAATCCCACCTCAATCAAACCCTAAACCCTAAACCCTAAACCCAAGCCGCATGACAGAGACCAAACATAGAAACCCAAGCCCCCGGCCTCCACCCCAAATGCTGAAACTAAAAACCCTACTGTAATCCAAAAAAAAGAACCCCGAACTCAACAGCTGAACACAAACCCGAAGCCACCCTCTCCCCCGAGCCCTAAACCCTAAACCCCAGAACCTAAGCCTAAACCCTAAAGGCCCTAAACCCACCCTCTCCCCCTAAACCCCAAAACCTAAGCCTAAACCCTAAAGGCCCTAAACCCACCCTCTCCCCCTAAACCCCAGCCCCCAGAAACTGAGCTCAAAAAGGGTTTAGGGTTCAGGAACCCCCAGAAACTGATCTCAAAAGGGTATTGGGTTTAGGAACCAGCAGAAACCGAGCTCAAAAGGGTTTAAGGGTTTAGGATCCCCAGAAACTGAGCTCAAAAGGGTTTAGGGTTTAGGAACCAGCAGAAACTGAGCTCAAAGCCGATGGCACGCGGATTCACAGAGGCAGGGCAAGGGCCCGAACCCGGGATGTCGGAAGAGGGGGTCAGGGCTGAAAGTCTCGAATGTCGTGGGTTTAACCAGGGTTTAAGGCTTAGGGAGTTTAGGGTTTTGGGCTTAGGGAGTTTAGGGTTTTGGGCTTAGAGAGTTTAGGGTTTAGGGTCTAGGGAGTTTAGGGTTTACGGTCTAGGGTTTAGAGTTTGAGGCTATAAGGTTTAGGGTTTAGGGAGTTTAGGGTTTAGGGTTCTCTTGAAGGCTTCTTGTCAGGGTTGGTTACGAGACTCTAAAGATTAAGTGCAGGGGTCTCGGTCTTAATACTTGGACTTGGGCTTTGAGCGGAGGGGATTATGCTACAATATCGTACTGGGACTAAACGGGAGTATGGAATACCATTACTAATTCCGACTCCTATACCTTTTGAAGACAACAAGTTCGAGTTCGAAACCGGTATAAGCCCCAAACCCTAGACTAGATTACATCCTAGAGCAGGAGGGGTTCAAAGCTTAGGGTTGGGACAGTAATGATGCGGAAGGCACCAATAGCGCCCTACTCACCGTAAACCCTGCAACCAGTAAATCCGATAAACCCTAAACCCTAAACCCCTAAACCCCTAACCCTAAAAAAAAACAAACTCGACCCTAAAGGTCCAGAACTCTCCGACTCTGTCGACAAGCTCAGGCCACGGCCCATCCTCGTGGATGTCGCCGATGTTCAGGTTCTTGACCTCCTCGTCCGTCAAGGTCCCGTAGGGCCTCGGCGTCGGAGAGTGGCCAGGATGAGGCTTAGGGTTTAGGGTTTAGGGTTTAGGGTTTCGGTCTTAGGGTTTAGGGTTTGGGGTTTTGGTTTCGGGTTTAGGGTTTCGGGTATTGTGGTGTATTTTGGATTTTGGAATCGAGGACTCCGTGCTCAAAGGTCCAGCTTCGGAATCTTTTGGCAATTACAGCCCTACACTACTAAAGAAACCCCTCTGGGATGAGCCAAAAGAGACTTCACGCCAAACACCACAAACTGGGTCATCGCCACAGAACGATGCACTCGGCACGACCTTGTCGCAAGATACTCCCGGCCCTAATCCCCAAACCCCAAAACCCCAAAACCCTAAAGCCCTAAACCCCAAAACCCCAAAACCCTAAAGCCCTGAACCCCTAAAACCCCAAAAGCCCTAAACCCAGAGCGCGGCTATGCTTTCCTCTCAAACCCTAAGCCCTAAACCCCGAAACCCTAAACCCTGATTCGAAACCCCGACCCCTGAAGTTTAAACGTCAACCGCAAAAAGGCCAGTAAGTACCACGACCTGAACCGGGGCCACGACAGCTCCATGTGGATGTCCCAAGGGGGATCGGCCATGACGACGCTGATCAGTCCTCGGTTCTGTTGGAGACTACTACCAGTTTAAGTTTAGGGTTTGGGGTCTAGGGTTTAGGGTTTAGGGTTTAGGGGTTAGGGTTTAGGGTCTAAGGTTTAGGGTTTAGGGTTTTGGGTTTGGGGTTTAGGGTCTAGAGTTTCGGGTTTAGGGTTTTGG
>CAJNJA010008784.1:0-15226 GCA_905231915.1 Symbiodinium necroappetens | reverse complement strand
AGGTGCTTCAGCCTTTGACTGCACTTAGAGACGGAGCAGCTGTTTGCTGCTTGTGTGCAGGTGCAGTTCGGACACGCTGGTGCGCAGGCGCGTGGGCTCACTTCTTTCGAAGAGCGGACTCTAGACAACCCTGGCTCCCCAGGCCCGCGGCGACATGGAGACTGCAGCAGCCAAAAACAAGGCCTTTGCCAAGATCAAGGATGCCTGTAAACGGCTTGCGTGTCATCCTGGACTGAGAAGGCAATGAAGGAAGCTGGATTCCACGTGCCAGACTCTTTCGATCTGCTCCCGGAGATGATCAACAAGGTCCGTTCAGGGTTGCTGAATATGCCGGGGCATTTCTTGCTGCATGGCGCACCGTGCCACTGCCAGGTCTACACCAATTTGGTGGAGGCCGGTGAGATCGTGGAGCAGCACGAGGGCGAGACCCCCCAGGCTCTGACAGGGCAGCTCATGCGGCAGCTTAAGCATTGAAGCCGCAGCAGGTGCCCATGGACTACACCTGGGCAAAGAAGCTTGGAATGGTCAGGCGCAGCATCATGCAGATTACCTTCAAACTGTCTGTCGGCAACGGTCCAACACAGCTTGTGTCCCTCGCAGGAAGCCTGCAAACTTTATCTCATCCATCTCCGATGATCGCGGAGAGGACCGTCCAGAAGCCTTGTGCGAGCCATGTTGCAGTTATCAGTTATCAGTGCCAAGGAGCTGACCTACTGCGGCATGAGCATCTCAGACGTCTTCTCCAAGGACCAAGGGTGCTGCTGTGATCTGTGCAGCCCTTTGCTTGCCCTGATGTCCGAAGCCAGGAGATTGGCATCGGCGGTGTTCTCTCCCTCTTGTGGTTCCGTCGCCAACTTCCTGCCTTGCTCTGAGATAGAGACTGAGATCCAAAACCCTCAAGCGATCCCGAGACACAGAGAGAGCGATGGGGAGGTGTCTGTATCTTCTACCCGAGCTCACTTGCCTTCACGAGTCCTTTTCGCTGGGCTTCGGTTGTGGTCTCACGTCGCCCCACAAAGCCCTTGCACAGGGGTGAGCCAATCGGCTTCGGTCCCCTGCGCGGCGGAGAACAGAACAGAACAGGGGGAGGTGTCTGTGTGTTTTCGAGTGGAGCCAGCGTGCCTGTCTGTACATTCCCCACCGGACCGGTGAGAGGGGAAACTCCACGTGCATCTGTGAGCCTGCGGAACAGTCAGATTCGCGCGAGTGGTTGTGCCACCAAGGCTTACGCAACGAAGTTCATCGAGATGATTCTCATGGTCACAGCCGACCATGGTCCAGCGGTGAGTGGTGCACATAACACCATCGTCACAGCGCGCGCAGGCCCAACGTAAGCAACAGTCCACGCACAGACTGGATCGCGGTCCCACGCCAGGCAAGGATCTCGTGTCCTCTCTTTGCAGCGGCCTGCTGACGATTGGGCCTCGCTTCGGTGGCGCACTGGATGATGCGGCCAGAATGCTGCTAAGCCGGCATTCTCACAATGAGGAATTTCTCTGAGTTGGGATCATCTTTGCCTTCACTCTTCTGGTTCAGGTTCGCAGATGCACAGGGCAGCGGAGTGGCGCCCAAGGCGGGTTGGCCCCGGCAGCCTATTTCGTTTCTTCTTTAGCATCGCTTTCCGGGCTACTTGTAGGATTGGATCGAGAAGATGAAGAAGAGCAACCAGCTCATCATGGGCATCGGGCACAGGATCAAGTCCCTGGCGAATCCTGACCAGCGAGTCGGGGCTCCAAGTCCAGTCTCCGAAGGAGTTCTCGCATCAAGTGGCATGCCAGGTGGAGATCATCAAGGGTTTCGCCAAGAAGAACTTCAACTCAACGCCCGTTCTTGACTATGCCCTCGCAGTCGAAGCTCGGCCAAGAATCTTGAGTTCGCAACCTGCAGCAAAGTCACCTGCAGCTCCGCGCCTCTCAGCAGATGTCACTGGTCGGCGCTGCGCCAGGAGCAGATCACTACCCGCAAGCGAGCAAACCTGATCCTGAACGTCGACGGATGCATTGCCGTGTCCCACCCACAGTTTTGTGCGTGTTGACAGGATTCGATTGTCATACTTCCACGTTTTACATTCCATGCGACTTTGGGTGCCCAGGTCGTTCGTGGACATGATCAGGTCTTGCGGGGCCTTCTCGAAGGAGTTGTGCAGCCAGGGATCTCGGAAAGATCCTCGTTATCGTGAAGTGTATCATCCCGGTGCACCTGTGCCAGATGAGATCGGAAGATCGTGAACAGTGTTGTTTCCGGCAGGAAGAGTGCGACGACCTCATGGACTTCGGCTGTCTCAATGGCCTGTTCGTTCTAGGCCTGTGTCAGCTTCGCGCGACACCCCGGTCCCCTCTGGTGGAGGGCAACCCATGTTTAGGCCGCTCCATCGGCTTCATTGGCCACTACCTGGACCAGCTTCGGCTGACGCCTCAGGAGACAGGGCAGGAGTTGCACTCCAGGGCTCGCAGATTAAGCGCGCCTCAAAATGGCGAGCGAAAAGACATGTTCAGTGGCTGGACTATGCGAGTATGCAAGGCTGAAGCAGCCGCTGTACCGCCATCCTTGGGACGACATCACATACATCCAGGACCCGACACGATCAAACATCTCATCGTTTTAGCCCACGTGTCCTTGCTTTTGGCAGTTAGAAACAGTTAAAGCTGTTTGACTCATCGCCTGTTGCTGCAGGAGCTTGCTGGCCAGGGGCCGGAGTCGTAGATAAGGCTCGGATGGCCTACCTCTTGCTGCAAGCAGCTCGGCCAAGACTTCTGGGCAAACCAAGTGATGGAGCGGAAGCAGACACATGCTTGTGCAGCAAGCAACTGCCACAGGCAGTCGTCGTACAGACGAGACAAAAGTTGCACGCCACGGCCTGATTTGTCAGGGCGCATTGCGATGTAGTGGCAGTGCGATCTTTCCTTGCTGTTCCTACACCGCTTGCATGCGTTGGTGTCCAAGGTTTTAGCTACGCGAGTCGTGTCAGTAGTCTTCTTGATTGCTGTTCTAAGTCGTAAACGTCTTCTTACTGACCAGTCTGCTCGTGGACAGGTCTTGTGGTTCAGCCTTCAACTGCAAATGTTCGTGATGACCGGCTCAGCCAAGTATCTGGGTTTCTGCTCTGCAGCTCTGCAGCTGTCCACGGCTTCACTCACTGTCCTTTCCAAAAGTTTCACGACCGAAGACTTGCTTGTGCCCAATATTCGGGCGCGTTTCGATCCGTGCCGTGCATCAGAGCTCCAGCACCTCCCTCCCTGTCAGCTGGAGACCGACGGCAGGGCTAGTTGCCTTCCACGGGTGCTCTTCATTTGCCGCAGCCGTTACCGACGTTGCTTCAGCTGCTACCGGGTTGTCTGCCTTCCTGGTAGTGACTGCCATTCAGCACCTGCACCCACCGGTCACGAGTACCGGACCCATGAACCACACACAGCCAGACCCAAGCATGTCCAGAGCATGCCCGTCATGCCTTCCAACAACTTCGTCGAGCTTCCTCTACATTTAATCTTGCGATAACCTGCCCGTTTGTCGTCTGTGTACGAGGATACATCGTTAGACCTGTTAGCTAAATGCTAGCCTGCAGACCACGGGAACGAGCTTTCATACGTCGAGACCTAGCCCGCCGAGGTCTGGCAGATGCAATTGGCTATCAGTTTTGCGCCTGTGCTAATCCGCGCTGAAGCTCAGCTTTTACCTCCCTGGACCACTTTAGAGTCCAGCTTGGTGGGTAGATGCGTGCGGAAGCTTAGCTGCTTAAAACGGCAGCTTGATCATGCTTCTTGTTCTCCAGGTTTTCCAGAAGAGATTTATCTCTGGTGGTGTTGTCACAGCACCTAGAGGATCGGCACGAGCAGAGCATCGACATGTATACTATTGGAGCATCTGCAAGATTTTGACCGGTGCTGTGGGGATACCCTCCAACCTCCGCGGAAGCTTCGAAGCACGCCATGGTCGGGCCCTTTCTACAGATTCACAGTCTGCAGTTCATGCAGGAAAGAGCTAGAAGCGACAAGAAAAGACCTTTGACACAAGATGTGGGTGCTTGGGTGCTTGCTGTGCAGAGATTCTTCACGACCCCTCTGACAGAACTGTTTGCAGGCGGCTGAAGTTGGCTGGTCGGAGGTGCAAAAGGCGGGCGGAATCTCTCGTGTGTTAGGCTGCTGGCGAGCCATGGGCAGGACCAAGATGGCAGGGCTATGCGCGGTGATGGCCGCAAGCTTGCCCACAAGTTGCTTGCCTCGATGTACCTCAGTATAATAATCCACTGCAGCCGGCTGTTCTTAGGGTACTTCTGTTGACAGTTACTTTCCTGCTCGCTGGGCGGTGCCACAGCAGGTTCAACATCTTCCAAGAGATTTCCTCTGAAGATGATGATGGTGAGCTCGAGAAGGACATCAAGTGCACCTGCCGGGTCAAGACATCAGAAACTTTCGTGTGCAGCCCCCTCGACCCCTGCATCGTCATGCAGCAGTACCCTAGTTCACGAACAGGAGCGGCGTGGCCTCACAGTGGAGCAGATCTTGGCGGGAGCCCTAAACTGGCCAGCAAGCGTCATCTGCGGCCAAAAACTGTGCTGTTACATGAGACATGCGTACGAGTCCCACAGTGTCGGCAGTGCTAAAACAGGAACTGCGAGATGTCTCTTCGAATTCGTGGGCACTCCCCGTACAAAAGTTTGCACACTGCACTGAACGACGACAGCACATTTCATGCTCATTGTGCGTTCGTTCTGCAGTGCAGTAGACAGCAATCATGAACGCCGGTCGTGTGAAGAGTCACGAAAAAAATTCCAGTGGCGGCTGGTCAGAAGGGCCCACGGAGATCAGGGGACGGATGATATGTCAGACTGTCTGTTCTGCAGAGGACGAAGTTTCGGTCCAATGGCGGAGCAAGAAACTTCGAACCGGTAAAGTGAATGTTTGAAATTGCGGATAAAACTTGGTAGCTGTGTGTGTCGTGTCATCCGGCAGACAAGCTTATCAGGAGAGAAGTCCGAAGTATGCGGACAAGTTCTTGGATAAAGTGAAGCCCTTACTGGTCGACCCGAAGGTGCGGAGAGTGCCGCATAGTCAAAGCCCCGAGGCCCTACGTGATACTATGGGTGCTGTGTGAGCAGTCCCGGCAGGTCAGCAAGACGGCTGCCGGAGGTGCGTTCACAATGCTGGAGGCGGCCTGAAGCCCTCGACCACAAAACCCTTCATCACTTGGACCACCTTCGGGCCTCTGCTAGGAGCCACACTTGATGCCCCTCTTGAACGAGAGCCGAGACCTTGTTTGCAACAGTGGATGCTGTGCTTTTTCCCTGCAGCGTGACCTCGTCCACCTCTGCTGCAGAGTGATAAAGAAAATGTTCTCGCACGACATTAATCTTACAATATGATGGCCATCATCCACATCATCATCGTCAGCATTACCACCATGATGCTGTTCGTGCTTCCTCCTCCGCATCCTCCTCCTCCTCCTCCTCCTCACAAATCATCATCATCATCGTCATCGTCATCCTGATTATCATCATCATCGTCGTCCTCATCAACCTCATCATCACCGCCGCCATCATCATCATCATCTTCTTCGTCATCATGATCATGATCACCATGATCATCATGATCATCATGATCATCATCATCACCATCACCATCGCCATCTTCATCCTTCACGACCGTCGTCACCACCACCGCCACCACCGTCATCATCATCATCATCAGCATCATCTCCGTCGTCATCATCATCATCATCATCATCCCCATCATCCTCATCATCATCGTCCTCATCCACCACCGCATCATCGTCGTCGTCGTCATCATCATCATCATCATTATCATCATCTTCGTCTCCCGAGAACAGCATAGGGATCAGAGTCTTGAGGTTCCAAGTCGGTCCAGCGCCACATTCGCAAGTGCCGGACTGCCTTGAAGTGCCAGCCTGACAGAGATCGTTCATGTTCCTGGAAGTGTCCTAACAACCTGTTGGTCATATGGCAAGACTGTTGCCCCAAGGCAGATGAATTGGGCGATGACATCTCTCTTGGCGCACAAGGTCATCGCTGTAATGTGTGCCGCGATTCATTCAGTACAAAGGTTTCAAAACATCGGAGGGCACGAGAAGCAAAACCTTGCTGAAGAATAAAGTCTTTATGGTTGGACTTCAGTCATCCACTGATCTGCCAGCCCCTCTCTGCAGGCATATTCCTGGTACTTGTGAAGTGTTTCCATGACCTCCTGCCTTGTTCCAGCAAGAGCTACAGTGCCAGCAGACGCCAGCTTTCGAGGACAGCCCGTGGCGTGGGTTGGAAGTGAAAGGCTCTTTAGCAGAGCACGGCTGCGCCCCGGGCTCGGCCACGGCAAATTGAAGCCCTCGCAGCTGCCCACTTAGCCTGAGAACCCCATCACATCCGAGTACTTCATTTTGAGTACCAGTCCCGGCTTGGTGCAGTCCAGCTGACGAGGTCAAGCTGCTGGAGTTGATGAAGTCAGGCCAAGTTCCTACCGTCTGTTCACCTGGCAGGGCCCTTGATCCATCATTCTCCGGTCGTGCAGCTTACACCTGCAGGTATGGCTGTCGGCAAATTTAGCGAGGCACCGCAGCTCTGACTTCCTCCAAGCGTCACCGTACCAGGAGCACAGAGACGTCATGCTATGCTCGCGCTTGACGCTTTGTGGACAGATAGCAACACGACAAGCTGTATGTCAGAGTTCCTGGCACCTTCAACAAGCACTCGTCTCTACTGTAAACCTGCCAAAACAGGTGCACGAAGAGGAGTTCGCGAAGCTCATGGACAATCTGCACAGGCTTGGGTCTTTGGTTGCCTTGCTGATGCAGCTCCGCTCTCCTGGCTCTCCTTGTGCCAAGAGAGCTTTTCGTGTTGGTGCTAATGAGGGTCTCTGCATTCTGAAAGCAGTCATGCAAAACAGGCTGTACATGGATATCTTCGAGCGCCGTGGTCAGGAGTCTTTGGTGCCCCTTTGCAGAACGTTGAATCGAAAAGAGTTGTGGGGTCCCCCTGCGACAGCATCGCATCAGCAGATTTTCCGAAGTGTCTGTCAACAACGCTGCATTGGTTTGAGAGGCTACGGGGGAAGCCAGGGACTCTTCAGGAAAGCAGTGAATCGGCCAGATCAAAGGACGGCAAACAACAGCCTTATCAATCCAGGTCCTTTAAGAGCAGGAGTGGCCTCGAAAGGAGCATGGCTGGTAGGATCTTGGAGCAAGCGGGTGCATCTGCAAAACGGCCTGCCCCGATCTGGGCTTCGTGCCGTGCAGCTTGCACTCAAATTATTGGTACTTCTATCTCTCCAATTCAAGGCTCTTCAGCTAATTTGCTGCGTCTAGCTTATGAAGCTTGGAATTGGGAACGTGCAAACTCGCGAAACTAGCCCGTGGCAATCTTTCTTGGGTCAGCTGGCATGCTCCAGCACAGCTGCGCTAAGATCTTCATAAGAGGTAGTTCTGCAACAGTCTGAACTGTTCCTGGCACGTTTACAATCCGGGATGGAACCGGCCATGTCGCTGCGATTGGCGCCTCCTCGTGGCGAACTTCCTGTGGCAAGAGCACACCATGCTGCATCTGTTCTGCGACCGCTTCTGGAAGACATTGCACATGTCCGGCATGATGCTGCGATCCGCCGCTCTGACGAATGATTGTTGATGGCACGTGCATCGCATGTTCATACAGACCCGAAGTTGAGGTCCCAGCCATGCAGCCCTGACAGTGGCTGCGAGTGCAGGGGCACGTTTTCGGAGCAAGGTTCGCCGGTGCGCAGCACCAGCGCTCAAACGAGTTGTGAAGGAGAACACGAAGACGAAGATGGCAACTACAAACCTTTGGGGTGTTGTCATATGTGCGCCCATCTCGAAAGGGAGGTGGTGGCAATTTTGGAAGCCAGTGTCATGGCGTCACTTCATGGGCAAGCATGCTAATCCATTTTTCAAACTGAACTGCTCTCCGTTGTTCGCTAGCATTGAAGCATCAGCATTTGCAGCACCATTTTGCCCTCTTTGTCATCTGTGCTTCTCTCTCCAGCTCACAAGTTGATGAGAAGGTCCTTATACGGATGGGTCTTCGCACCTTCTCGGTCCAGAAGTTCGCCGAAATGCTGAAAGAGGCACTACCAGACATCCTGTCGCCGGAGAAGGCACAACGAGCTGCAGGGGAGCTGGTTGAGACCGCACCCTGGCCTTTTTCATGTTGCACCTCAGTGAGTGGCTTCCTGCTTCGCCCCATCGCAGCTACGCCAAGTAAGGCCTTGGTTGGCGAAATCGGCCGGGCTGTGGTTTTCGGGGATTCACGAGACAAAGCGTATCGATGCCGCGATCGTTTGCAAGCCATGCTTCCGGACCTTGAGGCTGTCTCTGAGCTTGAATTGCACGAATCGTAAAGCTGCCTAGGCTGTTGGCATGTGCTGCAAAATCGCAACTTTACTCCAACAGCAACATGTGGTTCTTCCCGGAAAGCCTAAAGCCTTGTCGAGCAGGTCCTCGTGGAACCATTGCCTTGAGATGATGCCTGATGGGGCATTCGGGCAGAGTAGTGCTCCTTTAGGCCAAAGTCTTAGCCTGAGGAGTGCCTACGCTTGACTGTGAGAAACAGCGCTTTTGGCATGCTGCCCGCAGAAGAGTTGGCATCTGTGCAATCTGCTGACCCCAGTCCGCAGGAGCTGCTGAAGGGTGCCATTCAGTCAGAGTGGCTCGGCGGGTGAAGTGCAGCAGAGGGTCAAATGTGCGTAAGCCTGCCGCCTTGTGTTTGCTTCTGGTCTCTTTTCGAGTCTCAAACGGTCGCGTCTTCGACTACGGATCTAACAGCGGTCTGGCCAGATTGGATTCAACGTAAAGATGCTGACCTCTGTTTGACCAGCTAGGAAATCCTTGTTATGACAGCGAGTCGCACGGCAAATGATAGGTTGGATGTGATCTACCTCCTTCCGGAAAGTGGTGGCCGCTTCCCGGATGGATCTCGAGTTCTCCTCCAGGCTTCACATCATCTTCTGCTTTGTCTTGCAAGTGGATTTCGGGAGCTCTCCGCTTCTCGTTGTGGTTTTGGCAGTGCAGGACTTGTCAGCCAGAGCAGATCTCAACGGCAAAGCAGGCAAGATCGTGGCATGGGCAAACCCGGCCTGTTTCAACGGCTAGCGTTGACATGCTAAGGCCAAGCACTTTCACCACTGTCTCACGTGTGGTGCGCATGCAGCAGTGCAACCATCTCGGTGCAGCCTTGGAGCAACTGCCGCGCCTAGAAAAACTCATCTCCGGCTGAACGGGGGTGCCCTTGGCGGACTCGAAGACGGCTCAAGGTTGATGTAGGAGCGGCTCAAGGTTGATGTAGGAGCTGTCGAAACCAGAGCCATGTTTACGCCCGTGGAGTCCGCCATCGGCGGCATGCTCATTGGGCTGTCAGCTGCCATCTCCTACTTGGTGCCCATAACCACACACTCTAAACCCAAGCCCAAAACACTCAACCCTTAACTGGATGATTGTTTTGCATTCCCAGAGCTCCTTGAAGGTGGATGGCAGGATCGCTGGAGTTGCCGGCATCCTTGGCCCTTTCCTTCGCGGTGTGACTCAGTGCCAGCCACTGAAGGATGGCCAGCTATGGAAGATACTTTTTCTGCTTGGCTTGGTGCTGGGAGGCTTGATTGCCATGGCCTGCAATCACGATTTCTCGTTTCCTCGAGCAGCGCCCTTCCATGTCGTCCGTTACATTGCAGCTGCGATTTTTGTCGGGATCGGCACCCGGGTAGGCAAGGGATGTACAAGTGGCCACGGCATCTGCGGACTTCCCAGATTCTCGTCAAGGAGTTGGGTTGCGGTGCCGACATTCATGGGTTGTGCTATAGTTACAGTTGCCCTCACACGGCATGGTTTCCGGTGGGAGCAGCCCGGACCATGGGCAGTTGCCGAGCTGCAGTGGCCTCCCAAGTGGGAGTTTCCTGTCGCCTCCTTGGTGGCCTGTGTTTTGCTGACGGGTCTTGTGCTCCTCCTTCCGATGCCTGTTCGCAGCTATGCTTCACCGACACTCGCGGGGATCATCTTCGGCCGCTTCCTCAATGCAGGGTAGCCGTGTCGTGTGTGTCTGCGCACAGATTTTCAAACACTCTGCGACTACTGAATATCAGTCAAGGGAAAACCAAGAGTGATTTACACAAGGTAAAAGGAACTAATGTACACATGAACCCAGACATAACGAAGGTGCAGACGAGAAGAACATTAAGAAACTACAACAACCATTTGGCTCAAGCCTTCAGGCTCCTCCGAAGCCCTTTGACAAGGCGGTGCCAGTTGCTCGGGAGCCGCTGGCGACGAGCAATGAGGCAGGCAGTGCTTCTCCTCCTGCTGATGCTGAGATTAAGGCTGGCAAGAAGCGTGGCAACACTTCGGCGGTGGATTCCACTCAGAAGAAGGCCGCCGAGCCTCAACGGGCCCTGCCCACAGGCGTGCGAATCCAGCCCATCGAGAAGGACGGGAACTGCTGCTTCGCTGCTGTCGCTGGTGGGGTAGCAGAACTGGACAAGGTCGATGTGAAGCAGTCGTTGCAAGTTCGGGCGGAGGTGGTGGCCCACTTCCGCAAAAACATTGCTGCTTACGAAAAACAGTGGGATCGTGAGCTCCCAGATCACACGGCGAGCACCTCTTTCTAGCAGTATTGCAATGCCATCAGCGTCGACAAGACTTGGGGCGGCATCCTCGAGTTGCGAACAATGGCAAGGATGAATGACGTTCGTATCATCGTCTTCCCGGCGAGCCTCCAGCTTGAGCCCTTCGTCATCCATCCCAAGCAAAAGCGGCGGGTGATTTGCGTTTGGTTCACTGGCTCTCACTATGACAGGATCGTGCCCGACAAGGCGAACGACTTGCGCAAGAGCATAATGGACATCACCACTGCTCCTCGTTCGGTCCCGGCTCGTGGCGGGGGGGGTGTGGACTGCAAGCAGTGGCACCAGGAGCCGCGTTCCGAGCTTTGCCCCGGGCGGCACAAGTGTCAAAGCGATGGTTCGAGGTGGCGAGGCTTCCGTTTGGACTGAGGGCACAGAGGAGCGCACGGACATGGAGCCGCAGGACTTCGAGGACCTAGTTGCCAGTGAAGCCCGGCCCAAGAGGTTCGATTTTGCGGATCGGCGAGGCGGCTGTTGCCTTCGATGTGAGCTGTGCCCCTTCATGGTGCGTCATGATGACGCCTCCAAATGTGCAGCTAAGGGTTCGAAGCACATGGTCCAAATTCATGGCATTGTTCGAAGGGCCCCTCGCCCGGTTGTTCGGTTGTACGTTGTGAACAAGCGCATGGAAGGTGGCTTGCGCTGCCCTCTGTGTCGCAAAGGCTTGCGGCTTGCGCCAGGAGGACCTTAACAAGATCAACCTCCTGCATATTAAGGAGCTGAAGGCTGCACATCATCGTGATGCTGAGGTTCCCGAAGCAGAATGGCACCGTGGTCTTGCCAGAGAAGGTGAGGCTCGGCTCGGGCGTTCCCAGAAGGTGCGGATCAAACAACTGAATCGCTGCGTCGCCCGATGCATCAATTCTGGTGTTGACATGAGTGGCTGCACTCAGCTCACATGGCCGAGGCTGGTTCATCGCCGGGGCAAACCCTCCTTCAGCGTGGGCCGAGGATGGCGTTGTAAAGGTTGTGGGTGCCTTTACAAGTGCGCTGCTGAGGCCATCGAATTCGTGTGGCTTTGATTTCGCGTCTACCTCTTCGCAAAGTACAGCTGAGTGAGGAGGTGGATGCTTCGCGTTATGTCGCCGCTGTGATTGGTGCAGAAATTTCTGTGGTGACTGCTTGCGTCTATGGGCACGCTGACAGCCTTACTATGGCTAGACAACATGCATGTGTTGTTGCCAGGGGCCCTTTCCATCTTGGGATTCCCGTGGGTCGCCCTTGGTGATTGGAATGCGGAAAATCACGAGTTGTGCTCTCTTTGTGCTACCTGCTAAGCGAGGAGCCTGGATGATGGCTTCAGTCCTCTTTGCCCTACGTGCACGGGGAGGCGGCGCGTCGACTTTGGCATCGTCGGGCCTCCGAGCCTCCGAGCGACTGAGCTTCATCATCGGCCTGGAGTCGCTGATCGCCTTTTGGTGGGCTACACGTTGCCTTGCAGTCATGCGGTGCGCGGCGGTTGTGGGCCCAGGCGAGCCGTTGTCACGGAGAAAGCGGAGAGTGCTGAGGCCCACTTCCACGAGGCTTGGAAGGCTGACGACTTTGCGACCGCCATCAAGAATGACGATGTGAACTTGGCATGGCGACTCCTCTCTGACGTTGCGGAGTTCGCCCTTTTGCCCCGACACTCGAGGCTGCGTTCCGAGATCTGCTGACTGGAGCCCGGCCCAAGTTGTGCATGGACCTCGCTCGGCTCGCATGCCTGAGACGGTCGAGCTGCGGCGGTTGCGCCGGCTACTGCGCCGCCTTCTTCAACTTCGGGGTCACCCTGAGGACTGGCAGCTTCGACAGAGTTTGGTGCGTGGAGCCCAGGATTTGATTCGGCGCGCCCCGGTCCTTCATGGATTGTCGGTGCACACAGCCCTTGACTACGTCGACACGGTGACCGAACTTGTTACCACAATGGATCTTGATGAGAGTGAGCAGCGACTTGGTCGTTGGCGCAGAAGCATGGCTGCTGACAGGTGCGTGCAGCGACGTTGGGTGAAGCACCAGGCTCAACTGCCAAAGGAGTTTGGTCACTCGGACCGGAGTGCTTTCGTTCAAGGCTCCACGCTGCATTCAATCCATCCTGCTCTGCTGCCGCTTTGGAACAAGGTGTTGACGCATGGACTCAGGTTTGGCAGCGAGCCGAGATCGACGCGGACTCTTTGAGCGCATGTTGCAGAATGTGCCAAGGCCAGCCGCAGCCGCGGTGTGTCCTAGGCTCACGGCGGAGATGTTGCAGGCTTCTGCGAAAGTCATGTTGCACAAGGCCCAGGGGCCAGACGATTGGACTGCGGAGCAGCTTTTTTGTTGTTGCCCACTTCGTGGTGGCATGCTGAGCTTTGGTGCCGATGCCTTGCTGTGCATCGGATTCCTGCTCGATGGTGTGACACTCGAGTTTGTCTCCTCCCTAAAGACGGCACACAGGAGTACAGGCCGCTGGGCATTGCTTCAGTGGATGCTTCAATGGCTGGATTGTACTGTGTTAGGCGGAGTCCAGAAGGCCTATAACTCTGCCTTTGTCTGCCAGGACCTTTCCAAGTTTTTCGAGACTGTCGATCGCAGATTGTTGCGGAGAGCCATGGTCTAGCTGAGGGCACCTGCTGAGCTCATCGGATGTTTGGAATCGTTTTATGGGCAGGGGGGGCGCCTGGTGCCATGGCGCCCGACGAGGTGCTGCAGCGGTTGCGCAAGGCCTACGTGCACTCCTTTCTGGCTGGCAAAACGAAGGACACTCCTACGGCGGTTTATCTTGGGATCATTGGCCCATCGCCGGCGGCGCGATGCGATGCCTTCGGGATGCAGTAAGGTTTCATGGTTCAGCGCCGCGATGGGCCGAGGACATGGACGTCTCTTTCCTGACTTTGCGATGGCCCCAGCTGTTTCCTACGGCAGCGGGCCTCTTGGCGAGACTGGGATGGTGGAGCTGTGAGGTTGGCATGGACAACTTTGGCGTGATCCAGCACTGGCTCGCGGATCACTTCTGGGTTCAGGCTCTTGCCAACTGCTCGGGGGTCACTCGCATGCGCAGGGCTAGCGAGCCTGGCTTGGCACAGGGCATCTTGCTCCCGGCTCTCCGTCCAGGGACACTGTGCGCACCTCAAGGCGGCGACTGAGACTCTTGAGGTCCAAGCTGCGCTGGCTTCTGGCTGCACATGCTGGAAGTACGCGCCGGGGCGTCGCTTGTGCTGTGATGACCTCGTGCTCGATGCCTTTGCGGTGATTCCTTCTCGGCCTCACTTGTTGTGGCAATGCGAGGGCACACGTGATTGCAGGCGGGGGGTTACCCAGCCTACGACTCGTGTTGAGGAGCGGCTCGGCTCGCGAGCTTGACAAGTGCCCTGGACCACCACCTCTTGCGACCGATGCCTCTGAGCAGACCGTTGAGGCGCTTCGGAGTGGCCTCCTCGAGCATGCGACTCTTCATGTCGCCACCGACGGTTCGAGTGCTGATGAGATTGCCGCCGCTACAAGTGTCGTCGCCGAGACGGACACAACCGTTGCTTGCGGCTTGCAGGGCCATGATCAGGGCTCATCTCGGGCTGAGGCGGATGCCATCCTTCTGGTGCTCCGTGCTTCCTTGCATGTGCTGCAGACATCTCCACATGCCAGCTGCAAGTGCTTGTGGATTGTCAGTGATTACGAGGCTGCGATTTCCGTTGCCAAGATTGGTCGAGGTGCATGCTTCTTGCTCGCTAAGAGGCTCCAGGCTGCCTTTTCTGAGCTCAGACAGCTGATTCAGGTGAAGTTCAGCTGGGTTCCTAGCCATGGCAAGACCTCCAACAAGTTTGCAGATAATGGCATTGCTGCTCCTTGGCAGTTGCGCTTGCAGAACAAGAAGGCTGATGAGGCCGCTCTGAGTGCGCAGCGAGCCCGCGTAATGCACTCTGCTCGGGCCGCGTGGTTTGTGACCATTGACTTAAGTCTCCCTGGTTCAGTGCGGGCCTCCAGGAGAACTTTGTTCCATCGTGTGGTCTTGACAATTACTGGCCACAGCATCTGCGGACTTCCCAGATTCTCGTCAAGGAGTGGGGTTGCGGTGCCGACATTCATGGGTTGTGCTATAATTACAATTGCCCGCGCACGGCATGGTTTCCAGTGGGATCAGCCGGGACCATGGGCAGTTGTCGAGCTGCAGTGGCCTCCCAAATGGGAGTTTCTTGTTGCCTCCTTGGTGGCCTGTGTTTTGCTGACGGGTCTTGTGCTCCTCCTTCCGATGCCTGTTCGCAGCTATGCTTCACCGACACTCGCGGGGATCATCTTCGGCCGCTTCCTCAATGCAGGGTAGCCGCGTCGTGTGTGTCTGCGCACAGATTTTCAAACACTCTGCGAGTACTGAATATCAGTCAAAAGGAAAAACAAGAGTGAGTTACACAAGGTAAAAGGAATTAATGTACACATGAACCCAGACATAACGAAGGTGCAGACTTGAAGAACATTAAGAAACTACGACAACAATCTGCATATCAAAAAGGAGATAAATGAAAAACCACCCAACGAAAACCCGCAGGACGTGAGGACAGATGGCAAGTAGCAAGAGTGTGAGTCAACGAATGCATGTGGCAAAGAAGAAAAGGACGCCCAAACACATAATGTGGCGGCCCTTTTAGTATTAT
>CAJNJA010008783.1:0-14865 GCA_905231915.1 Symbiodinium necroappetens | reverse complement strand
GCTGTACACTGCAAAGGTGAGGGCCTCTTGCACCTCCCTGCAGCTGGAACTGGCGTGGCTAACAAGGTCCGGAGCTGCTAAAGACTTGTACCTTCCGTAAGGCTTTGTTCAACTGCGGCTATGATATCGCGATGATGTCTACTTCGCAAGTCATCCTCCAGCCCCCAGCCCCTTGGCTGCCAGGATGGGGGAATCATCAAAGCAGAAGGACACAGACCTGCTGCTGCTCCTGCTTAAGCTCGATTGCTTCAGTGCTTGAGCGCGAGCCTCTGCGTGGGCAGCAAGCTTCTCACAAGGCTCAGGGTAGTGGGGAAAGCAGCGCTGGTTGTGGGAATGGGGGTTGCGGGGAAGAGCGGCAAGGTTCGTGTGTCAGTTCATGGCAGCCGCGAGGATTGCATGTGAGCACATGGGCGCAGTCAGCCTAGGATTTCTACCCTCAACCCTAAACCCAAAACCCTTAACCGTTAAATGCTTCATCCCGGCAAACCTGAACCCTAACCCAGAGGGTCCAAGTACCCAAATAGTAGGAGTTTAGGTGAATGGTTTTTTGGTCCCTGACACCCTGCTGTTTGGGCACTTGGACCTACTTGGAAACTTGGACCCTCAAAATACCCATAGGCCCCTAAGTAGTTCCTTTTTGGGATTACCTTATAGGATTCTACATACAAACCATAAAAAGGAACTACTTAGGGGCCTAGGGGTAAACCCCTTCCAGGCCCAGAAGTGCAAGACTGCATCTGGCCTTCACAAGCCATGATGCCAACCCACAAGGATCCCAACCACCACTTGGAGGATCACGGGGCTTAGTAAGGTTATAACTATACCTTGCTTGGGGCTATATCGGGCTAGAACTACTTCTAAGTAGAGCTACCATATTTATAACCCCAGTTGCTAAGTCCCATGATCCTCCAAGTAAACCCCTAAACCTTCGAAACCCACGACTAACATCTGCAAAAGCCAAGGAACGCCTCGACCCTAAACCCTACCATCCTTAAACCCAGCCTTACATCCCGAAGTCCCCAAACCCGCCATCCCCAAACCCTCAGGGCTTTAGTGTGGTTTAAACCCTAAACCTTTAAACCCCAAGAGTACCTGAACCCCAACCCCCACCCCCGCCCCCCCCCCCACCCTAAACCCTAACACACCCCAAACCCTACACCCTAAACCCTAAACCCTAAACCCGAAACCCTAAACCCTAAACCCTAAACCCTAAACCCTAAATCCTAAACCACCCGGAAGGCCCGCACCTGCTTCAGCTCGGCTGCGGCAGCGAGCACGAACTCGGCGATCATCTCGTTCCCAAAGGATCGGAAGCCCAAGAAGCCGAACCTTGAAAGGAGGGTTTAGAGCGAGGTTTAGGGTTTAGGGGTTTAGGGTTTAGGGTTTAGGGTGAGCCTGACTTTCAGGTTCATGTGGGAATTCCGGGTCTAGAGAGTAGGGTTTGTGAGTACGAAGACTTAGCGTTTCGGGAGGAATCGGGAGCTAGGCCTCGAGGTGCTCCTCTCAGTCGGTTTAGGGTTTAGGGGTTTCGGGCATAGAGCTTAGAGTTTAGGGTTTACCTGTAACTCTCTTTGACTCTTTACCTACAGCTTAGCAGCCATTAGCCCTTAATTTGCGTAGGTTAGGTAACTTTAGAGTCCCAGGTAATGCTCCCTGACCACATGTGTTCTCGCGGATGGATCCTGCTTTGCAAATCTATAGGGTTTGGGGGTTCCTATTATAACTATAGTAGAATATACCCCCAAACCCTAGTCTAATTATGATTAAGGCCCTTAAATCAGCCCTGAGGGTCCAACTACCCAAATAGTCCCAGATAGTAGTGCCTTCGGCGCCAAAGAGACTATTGCGGCGGAGCAGCTTGCATCCGTGGGCACCACGATGCCTTAGCTGCTCCCATGGCCACATTCACCGGTTCCGTGATGGCAACTCACGGCCCTCTGCTGACCCCAGAAGGGCAATCAGGCTTGGGACTTATAGGGTTTGGGGTTTAGGGCTTATAGAGTTTACAGGGCTTATCGGGCTTATAGGGTTTAGGGCTTATAGGGTTTATAGGGCTTATAGGGTTTATGGGGTTTATAGGGCTTATAGGGTTTATAGGGCTTGTAGGGCTTGTAGGGTTTATAGGGCTTATAGGGCTTATAGGGTTTATGGGGTTTTTAGGGTTTATAGGGTTTATAGGGTTTAGGGCAAGGCTGGCTAGACTGGCATAATTAACCTGCGACTGCTAAGATAGCCGATGCGGAGACACGTCAAAGCCTGAAGGATACTACCAGACCCTAAACTGCGGGCGAAGGTGCAGATCTGCCAAAGCCAGATAAGGGTTGCTCTCAATTTCTGCGCGATGGTCCTGGCCCAACCAGAATGAGCATCAGAGCCCAATGGCTTCAGTGAACAACCTTCCCTGGACCCTAAACCCAAACGGAAAGGCCCTAGACCCTAAACTCTAAAACCGTATTTCCTGCTAAAGGCAAGGCGTCCTCCACGTTGTCCCAGACAGAGATGGGATCATCCCGCCTTGAAATGCAACTGTCAAGGCGACCCAAAGCTCGTTTCCGACATGATGAGCCCAGTAAACGCAGTATCACAAGGGCCTCAATGATTGGAGCAGGCTTTTTGTGGTATATGGTACGAGAAGCAGAATAGGGACCCATAAGTGAATTCTAGTCTCTGGTTCTTCTATAGTACCCTGAACCCTAAACCCTAAACAGTTTCAGCATGCTCCCCTAAACCCTAAACCCTAAACCCTAAAACCCTAAACCCTAAAGCCCCTACAGAAGACCCCGGAAACCTCTCCCAGGCTCGTCACGAGAGCTTATACCACGCAGGACCCAGGTTAAGAAATCCCCTGCTTCGAAACACGGGGCTCTTGTTAAGGAATTTTGTTTAAGTTGCCATAATAGGGATCTACAGTAAATGTAAATAATGGGGTTTCCTTATTATTATGGTAACTTATATAAAATCCCCTAACAAGAACCCAGAACATCGGCCCGCAGAGAACAGGATACTACCCACAGCCTCCCATTGTAGTTCCTTTTCTTGGGTTACCCTATAGGAATATCACCAGAAAGCATCGGGGCTACCTTGTCAGCAATGTACCCATAAAAACAATGGGTTACCTTATAAGACTAGAATCGTAAAACTAGTTAGACCAGAAAAAGGACCAGCAAAAAGAACCACAACGGAGAGGTACGCTACCAATGCATCTGCGGAGCGAGTTGACGAGCAAGCAAGGCAGGTCCACATCCTAGGCTTGGGGTCAGAATGTCCCCACAAAACCCTATTCCAATTTGGTCCCAGTCCTTGAGATACGAACCCCTAACCAATTCCCGAAACCCCCATCCTAAACCCTAAACCCTAAACCATAAAGCCCTCTACAACCGTCTAAATGGTTTATGGCTTGGGGGTGCGCATCCTCGGTCTGAGACTTTCCACTGTATATGCTCTGCTGTGGCTTGGGGTTGAGGCTCGAGGGTGTTGGGCTTTAGGGTTTATGTTTAGGGTTTAGGGGTTTAGGGGTTTAGGGTTTAGGGTTTAAGGCTTCGGCTGCGAAGGAATCCCCTGAAGGCCTGCGCCTGAGGGTTTAGGTCTGTTCTAATTGCAGGAAGACGGTCACTCAGAATCATGTGGAGCCCTAGCCGTTGCACAATGGCAGCCTCGGCAGGCTGGCTATCGCAAAGAAGGTTTACCCTAAACCCTAAACCCTAAAACCCTAATCCCCTAAACCATACCCTACTCAAACACCCTAAACCCTGCCCAAGAAAGCTCTAGTGCCGGCACAGCTCTCCGAGAACAGACTGCTGCTTGTCGCGCCACTTCTTCCTGCAGCCGAAGCCTCGCAAAGAGCTCCGCTGGCCTAAATTTCGGGGGCCAGGAAAGCAAAGGTATAAACAAGACACAAGAGCGAAAGAGAAAGACCGAGACAGAGAGAGAGAGAGAGGGGGGGATTTGGAAAAATGACAAGAGAGAGCTAGCAGCTAGAGTGAGCTGGACAGGGGGAGAGAGCAATTGCAGAAGCTAATGCTCTTAAGGAACCCTTAAAGGAACCCAACCCTAAACCCTAAGGAACCCTTAAAGGAACCCTAAGTGGCTCTGCCTGCGAGCTTTGTGACGTCGTAGTACACTTCCATGAAGCTGCGAGTCGGGCTCATCGCGGCCTGCGTTTCGGTGGAGGGGCTTAGGGTTTAGGGTACTATAATAGATTTTTAGTATAATCATAGTGTACTATAATATATTACATATTAAAATAAATTATAATATGTATAGATAAATATGTTCATAGAATATTTATAATACTTTCTATTATGGTATGGTACATGTAGGGTATTTAAGAAAAGGGAGAGTTCGTAAAGAATAGGGTTTCCTCATTCTAGTAACTTAATTTGGGGCCCAGGGTTTAGGGCTTCTTGGGGAACACCCTACAACCCTAATCCCCCTAAACCCTCAAACCCTAAAACCCCAAACCCTAAAACCCGAATCCTTCAAACCCCAAACCCTAAAACCCGAAACCCTTCAGTCAGACCACTTCATGGACCCCATTCCCAAAGAATGCAACGACTCTGCCTCGTCTCTTGGCTTCAAGTATTCGGGTTTAGGGCTTAGGGTTTGACTTGGGGGTTCATGGGTAGTTATAAGTAGCTCTACAAGTAGAATATCTGTAGCAATATGCCAAATTCAGGGACTTAAAACTCCACTTATAACTACCCACCAAGTAGGGCTTTCGGGCTTTAGGGTTTCGGTTTTAAGTTTTAAGGGTTTTGGGGTTAGGGTTTAGGGTTTAGGTTTTGGGGGTTAGGGTTTGTGTAAATTCGGGTTTAGGTTTTGGGGATACTTAACATCATCCGCGCCATCAGCATGGCGTAGCTGCAATCTCGAGTGTGATCCTGATCTGGAAGGAAGGGGATGAAGGGATCCGGGGGTCAGGATGCGTCCCTAACCCTAAACCCTAAACCCGATGAACAGGGCACGGTTTAGGGTTTAGGGTTTAGGGAGGATGCGTCCGGATCACATGATGAACATGCTGCATCTCGAAGATCGAGGTTCCCTGCAGCTAGGCAAAGCCATCGAAGCAGGTCATTCTACCGAATATAGTACCTTAAGCAGTAGGATCCTTATTCTAGGAACCCCAAAATAAGGTACCCCTAATTGTCGGAAACTCCCATATTCTAGTGCCTTGAATGCTTCTCATCATCGCATGGGGGAGGTCTTGCTGCCAAATGCATCGCATGGGCTCTTAGACATCTGTTGAAACACGAGCAGACCTTCCCCTCCCCTCACGTTGCGAGGGGGGCGGGGGGAGGCGTCCCATCAAAGCGGGGCATAGAACCCCTGCAGTCTGGCTCGGCGGAGACCACGTTGCGGAGAAGTATCCGTAGTGCCATGACGACGTGTGGATATTTCTACTGGCCTTCTTTCTGACCTTGGGGTTAGCATGGATGTTCTATACTCATACTTTCCTCTTGCAGGATAGGAAGCAGCAGGCCTCGACGACCTGTGCGCAGGAGCGTGACTTCTGCAACCATGTGGCATAGTGCCGGAAGACGTACTGATATCCTTGGAGGTCAGGGCTTTATCATAATCTAGGTTCCCCAGTAGCCCCTAAATAATAAGGACACCCTGTTCCTACTATCTATAGTTTTCATAAGGGAACCCTACAATAAACAGGCCAGAAGGATACTACTGAGGAACCTAGTCACGCTAGACTATGGAAGCCTGGCAGCGGAAACGCAACAGACCACCCTCCGCGCTGCTTCGATGGGCTCAGGCCAGGTTTTGCAGATATGCTCAGCTTCTCATGTACGTAGTTCTCTAAATGAGGGTCCCGGTTAGGCTCCCTTTCTATAAGGGTGCCGTACTAGTTTGGGGACCTGAAAGGGGATCCTAATCTAGAGAGCTCCCCATGCGTGAAACAGCCTCAAATCCTTGTTCCCAATGGCTCCACAACAAAAGCTGAGCTCACCACGAAATGCTAGGTCCAAGGCCTTAGAGAAACACAGCACAGTAATATAGTCAGAGCAACCTCCGCGCAACAGTGTGGCTCTCCCACCGTTCCAAACTTCTGAGAACACCAACGAGTCAGTAGAAAAGAACAAAGAGGGAAGAAGTTCCTCGCTCTCCCTCCCGTCACCTCCCCTCTGTCCTTCTTTCCTCCTCGCTTGCGCTCGCAGCTTCTAAAACAACTCGTAAAAGTCTCGGGCACTGCTTGTCTCAACGTCCAGATCTTTCTCGGGCTGGGAGACGAAATAAAAGTCAGAGGCAAAGCAACAGAAGAGAGAGGGCTCCTTAGGGAAAGAGCTCAGCTGCGGAGGATGGCCAGTCCACCTTCCCCTAGCTTCTGAACAGAAAGAGCAGGAAGTCAGAAGAGCTCACCTTTAGCTCTTCTATGTGTCTTCTTTGTTCTGGTTACTTTTTCTTTTGAATGAGAAAGCAAGACAGACCAATATTGGAGATGGCGACTTGGCTGCCCTCGTTCCTTTTCTTGCCGGCGCTTCTTGAAAAGAACGATGACGACGTTTAGGGCAGTTTAGGGTTCAGGGGATTTCGGGTTTCGTGGCGCCCTTCTCCGTTTTGCTGATTCGAAGAGGAAAAGCATGAGACCCAAATTTAGAAAGAGACGAGGGGGCAAACCATTCTGATTCGAAAGAGATATGCACGGGATGGGTATTGCTAACAGAGCGAAGGAAACAAGAGGCCGGGATGCACTGATTCTTAAGGACACTCCCTTTGCCTACGTCTGCTCCATTCCTCTTCGAAGGTTAGCGAAGCATCCACTTCTTTAAGATCTCGATAAGTGCGAGACATAATCGAAAAAGTACCAAACTCAGAAACGAAACCAGAGCCTCCGCGTTTTAAGCTCCCACACCCGAAGCTCGTAGCCTGGGGCGCCCCACCCAACAGTATGGCCTCGGCACTCTAGCGGGAGCCTTGTCTACGCAGTAGCCGTTGTCGTAGCTGACCTGGCAAACTACGTTTTGGGTTTATGATGCTAATGGATCTGGCATCGGAAAACGTGCTGCTTAGTACAACTACCAGAAGCACCACGACTCGATCAATTCTCCTGAACTGTAGCGATCAGACTAGTAGCTATTTGGCCCCTGACGCTATCAGCCATTACTTGCAAGAACCGTCGTGTGGGGGGGCGCACCACGCAGAGGAGCCGCGGAATTGTCTTGGACAATCCACACTCAGCATCCTGTCAGATTGCGTTCCTAAACCCTAAGCCCTAAACCAGAACTTCAGTCAGAGCTTTCAGTGCTTCGGGAATTTTGGGTTAAAGGCTAGGGCTTTAGGGTGAAGACGGGGTTGGTGAAGTCAGGCGCGAGCCCTAGAACCCCCGAAACCCTAAACCCCCTGAACCATAAACCTTAACCCTAACCCTAAACCTTAAATCGTAAACCAGCCTGAACTCCCCTCGGCTCCGAAACCTTGGTTCTCGCAACACCTTTGCAACAACAAACTTGGCACTCCCAGTCCTGTGCCCACGCAGATAGGTGAGCGCGGAGAACTGCGTATCGCACTGCAAAACCTCAAGGCTCTGCATGTGTTAACAAAAGTAATGAACATGATGATGATACTCATGATAGTGACAATGATACTATTAATAACTAGTGCTAACTAATGAAAATGATAATAATGATATACTAACAAGAACAATAGCACTACTGCAAAGAATAATGACTAGTAACAGTAAAATTCTCAGCAACAAAAACAGTAATCGGAGTAGGAAGAGGAAGGGCACTAGAAATAGAAAGAGACATAGACATACTAATACGAATAACAATAACAATAACAATGTCCATATCAATGGTAATAATGACGACAACAACAACAACAACCACAACCACAACCACACAACCACACAACCACAACGGCAACAGTAACGGCAACAGCAACAGCAATGAGAATGTCAAAAATATGAATACTCGAATGCATACTAACTTTCAAATGAATACTCATATTCATATTGCACATATTGATGAAGATAAAGATGATGCTTATAATGATGATGATGATGATGGTGATGATGATGGTGATGATGATGGTGATGACGATGATAGTGATAGCGATGCTGATGACGATGACGATGAGAACAAATCTGTAAGTGCAAGGTCTCAGCTTCTGAATTGGCTGCGACATGATGCCTTTCAAGTGTCCGTGTGGTCATGCATGCGGCATGCAGATGCCCTTGGGGATGCTTGGGGCATGTACGGATTGAGGCTTTGGGCCAGACTCCACCGCTTGCTTCCTAAACCCTAAACCATCGACAGCGCGCTCCAGGCTTTTAGTAGTGTTTGGGGCTTAGGCCTTAGGGCCTATGGCTCCTGGACTCCAGGAACCCGGAGAGCTTGTCTCTGTGGAGGGCCTCCTTCGTGTTCTTGGATGGGTCCTTTAAGGGTTCCTTTAGTATCAGTGTCCGGCGTCTCCCACCCCCCTCAATCACGCAAAGCTGCAGGAGCCGCAGGAGAAACCCACAAGCGCCACCGAGCGCTTGGGGTAACGGCGACCGACCTCCAAGAGAACCTCATCCAGGTCCTGCTTGGAGGACCATGGGACTTAGGAACTTTGGGTTTGGGGGTTTTGGGGGTTTAGGGTTTAGGGTTTAGGGTAGGAGTTTAGGGGTTTAGGGTTTTATGGCCTATACTACCTCGAGGATCATGGGACTCAGTAACTTAAAGGCGCCCTTAAAGGGCTCCGTAAAGGGTTCTATAAAGGGCTCTAGAATAATTGGGGCTTAGGGTTTAGGGCCTACTTGGAGGATCATGGGACTTAGTAAGTAAGGTTACAAGTACCTAAGCTGGGATTATGCTGACTTATAAGTATGTACATAGTTATCTTATGTTTTAAGCCTAGTTTTTAAGTCGCATGATCCTCCAAGTGCGCAAGCTATTTGGGGAGTTGCGCCCATACCTTAACCCACCAAAACCCCTCCTATTGTTGTAGGGTCCCTATGAGTTCCACATTGGGGCTTCGAATACAGAACCTACAAAAACGCAGGTTTTTTGTAGTTTAGGGTAGGGCTTAGGCTTTTCGCGTTTTGTGTTGCGAGCACTGGGGGGCTTGAGCTTTCGGATTTAATTTCAGCCTTTTAGGGCTTAGGGGTTTACTTCACGGGCTCTGGGCCTTTGTGAGCCTTTCGGTTTCAGGGCTTAGGGTTCAGGGTTTAGGGGGAATCTGATGGAGCGAACAGGGGCGCTGCACCAAGAAAGCAGTCGAGCTGATCGGGAGTTGAAGGAAAGGGTTTGGGGATTCTTTGCTTCAGTCGATCCGAATCTTAGAGCGGCGCGAAGTCCGCAACTGAAGGCTGAGCGAATTAAATTCGAAAATTGACTAAGACAGCAAAGCTAGCTTCATTTGCCTCACCTGCTAGTGGTTGCAACGGACCATACCGTAGGGCTGCTTGGATCCCGGCAAACTTCGTGCCAATACTTGGGACCCGAAACAAAACCCGCAGGCCTCAACCCTAAACCCCTAAGCCCTCAGCCCTAAACCCCAAACCCTTAAACGCTGAACTCTAAACCCCAAACCCTAAACCCTGAACCCTACGCCCTAAACCCTAAGCCGTAAACCCTAAGCCCTAAACCCCAAGCCTACACGCCCTCATCCTCGTCAATTCCGTAGAGAGTCATCCGGGCTGTGTCGACCTCCAACTTTAAGCCGCCGTAGCCGCGACGGTTCATCACCCTTGGGCTTTGTAGGGTTTAGGGTTTCAGGGTTTCGGGTTTAGGGTTTACGGTTTAGGGCTTAGGGAAGAGAACTTTCTGCAAGGAGACTGTTGGAAGGCCTTCCACTGTGCCGGCCAGCTGCTACGCTCACGCTTCCGACGGAGAACCCGAGCTCCCGTAATCCTGGCTAAGATTAGTCTAATGCATCTTGCTACAAGGCCGTTCTCTTGTACTGTTGAGGGGCAAAGAGGGCAAGAACGACAAAGCACACTCCCAGCAGCAAGACTATTGTCAGTTGATGATCCGATACTTTCAACGACTGTGGCCAAACGTCCAGACACATCCTGAAACAGCCAACGACAGCTCGCCTTTTTCACTCAGCAGATCACTGCTCTTCTGCCCAGGCTTGGAATGTGCTAGCTGTGGACTCATCCTGTCGCCCTCGGGATCCACTTTCAGGCAGGACGCCTGTCATGGCGCCGGGGGCTAGGGACAACACACGGCAGCGCAAAATTGGCAAAACCCGCCACTTAGTAGCGGTACGTGTCCGGCTTGAAAGGGCCCTCAACAGGCACGCCGATGTAGTCGGCCTGCTCTTTGCTCAGCTTCGTCATGCTGGCGCCCAGCGAAGGCAGGTGGAGTGCGGCCACCTTCTCATCCAGCTTCTTGGGCAGCAGGTACACATCGTTCTTGTAGTTCTTAGCCTTGGTGCAGTTCTCCAGGATGTCCAGCTGGGCCAGCACCTGGTTGGTGAAAGAGCAAGACATCACGAAGGAGGGGTGGCCGGTGGCACAGCCAAGGTTCACAAGGCGGCCGGAGGCCAGCACGATGACGCCGTGGCCATCCGGGAAGACGAAGCGATCCACCTGCGGCTTGATGTTCTCCACCTTGACGCCAGGGCACTTCTCCAGATCCTCCATGGCGATCTCGTTGTCGAAGTGGCCAATGTTGCACACGATGGCGTTGTTCTTCATCTTCTTCATGTGCTCCTCGCGACTAGATGGCTTGCACTAGTCTACCAAAATGCTAGTACAGGACTATGAACCTGCGACAGCATGACACTTGACATGACACTTGCGTAGGGGTTGGGACAAGTGGTGCAGGCTCCAGGGTGATGATCTTGAAGTTGCCAGTGGCGGAGGTGAAGATGTCCACCTCACCCACGCACTCCTCAAGGGTCACGACCTGGAAGCCCTCCATGCACGCCTGCAGTGCGCAGATGGGGTCGATCTCCGTGATCAGCACCCGTGCGCCGGCTCCACGCATGGCGAAGGCGCAGCCCTTGCCCACATCGCCGTAGCCGGCCACGAGGGCACGCTTGCCGCCGATCATCACGTCCGTGGCGCGCATGATGCTGTCCGGCAGAGAGTGGCGGCAGCCATACACGTTGTCGAACTTGCTCTTGGTAACGCAGTCCTGCTGCTGTTGCTTTCCGGGCAGAAGAGTATTTCTGGAAACACGGTTTTCCGTAAACACAAGAACCACAAGAAAAAGAAAACAAAAGAATCGGCGGTCGTTGACGTTGATGGCCGGGAAGAGCAGCTCGTCCTTGGCCGCCATTTCGCGCAGACGGTGCACACCGGTGGTGGTCTCCTGTGGTGGCACATGGTGGCACCATGCCGCCCAGAGTCAACAGCCCACGATTTTGGAGAGCCCGGAAGCCCCGAAACCTCCGCGCTTTCAGAAACCGCTCCGAAATCCTGACACCCAGTACCTAAGACTCCCAAGACCCGCAACATCTCCTCGCTGACACCCTTGCACTTGGCTGCCATGCGGGTGTACTTGGTCTTGTCCACCTGGATCGAGTCCCTGAGCAGCTGCAAGATGCACTTGAACTCGGCGTTGGTAGTGCTGGAAGGATCTGGCAGGCTGCCGTCCTTGGCGAACTTCTCCTCGAACTCCTTGCCCTTGTGGATCAGCAGAGTGGCATCGCCGCCATCGTCCACCAGCTGGTCGCAGCCATCAGCTCCCGGCACGGTCATCATCTGCTCGGTGCACCACCAGTACTCCGGCAGCGTCTCGCCCTTCCACGCGAAGACCGTGGAAGTGCCTGCTTTCGCGATGGCAGCTGCCGCGTGGTCCTGCGTGCTGAAGATGTTGCACGAGCACCAACGTACCTTGGCACCCAGGGCAGCCAGCGTCTCGATCAGAACGCCGGTCTGGATGGTCATGTGCAGGGAGCCGTTGATGTTCATGCCCTTGAAAGGCTGCGAAGGGCCGAACTCCTTGCGTGCCGCCATGAGGCCAGGCATCTCATGCTCGGCCAGAGTGAGCTCCTTACGGCCGAACTCGGCCAGGCCCATGTCCTTCACTTTCGAGTCCGCCATGCTTCCCTGTCACCGTGCGATTATAAGACTACAGCGGGATGAGGGTGCCTTTCGAAGCTGGATGGCAGAAGCGATGGTCATAGCCGCACATAGCCACATTGGAACCCCCAAAGAAAACAACAGCCGGTAAGCAATTGCCTTGGCCGCCCGTCGGATTTCCCGAATCCCTGGCTGACGGAAAGGGTCTCGGCCGACACCGACCGAGGCTAACTCATATGTCCACACTTACTTATCCCAGGATTGCATGTCGCAATGTCATACAAGCCCACACATCTAGACCGAGTCGGACGACACCAAGATGCTAGCATGCAGGTCGCAAAGTAACAGCACTGCGATTGGAGCAAGGAGCACAGCGGTCAAACCCCGGTTCGCCAGTTCGACGGCCATGTCCTGGAGTTCGGCAAGCCCCGGAACTACTTGATTGGGGTTAGGGGTTCAGGGTTTGGGGTTTAGGGTTTAGGGTTTTAAGGGTTTAGGGTTTAGGGGTTTGTGGTTTAGGGTTTAAGGGTTTGGGATTTAGGGGTTTATGGCTTAGGGTTTAAGGGTTTGGGATTTAGGGGTTTATGGCTTAGGGTTTACGGGTTTGGGATTTAGGGGTTTAGGGTTTAGGGCTGGCAAACCCCAGTTGAAGTTTGAATCTCTGAAGGGCACCGGTATCATGGACTGCACGAGACTCCCAAAGGTCTTCAATTTCATCGGTATCAGACAAGCCCTGATGCCCGGAAACCCTGAACAAACGCAGACACTTCCGAAGAAATACCTCCACCCGCTTCGTAGAGTTTAGGGTTTAGGGTTTAGGGTTGCGCGGCAAAGGAAGGAAGAGGGCAAGCCGCAGACACTTCAGCAGAAGTAGAAGCATATGCACGGGGCCACTGTCGGGGGACAGTGACAACAGTATCTCCTAAAACCCCAAAACCCTGAATCCCTAAATACCTCCTAAAACCCCAAAACCTTAAATCCCTAAATGCTTCCTAAAACCCCAAAACCCCTAAACCCAAAACTCCAAAAACCCTCAGGTCGTCAGCCACCTCCAAGTGTGGAACCCTGGCTGGGAATTTGCATCAGAAGAGCAGGGACCATCATCAATGACGGTTTAGGGTTTATGGTTTAGGGTTAGGGTTTAGGGTTTAGGGTTTAGGGTTATGGTTTAGGGTTTAGGGTTTAGGGTTTGGGGTTTAGTAGGAGGCGCAGGAGCCGCACGGCAATCGTCCACAGCATGACAAGCGCCGCCAACAAGAGCTTGGGCAACGAAGTGGTCAAGAACCTGGTATTGAAAGTCAACAAGGACAACGAAGTCAAGACCGGTTGCCGCGAGGTCCCCGAGGACGCCGGTCAAAGCAGAATTCGTATACTCGGACTACTATCCCCCGAGTACCCATGTAAGGAAACGAGCGCGACTTTGCGAACAGCAGAGCCGGACTGGAACTCAAGGAAACCAGCCCACTGCGTGCAGCTTCGGCACAGAGAGAAATGGTGAGCAGAGACATTGGCCGAGCGAGAAAAAAGCGCCCTGAGTCGGCGGCACGCAACAGTAGAAACCAAGCCGCTGCCAGAGCGACTGGAAAGACAACACGCTGGAGAGGGTTCAAGTCAACCCAACCTCCTCAGACAGAGTGTATCAATGGCATGTCGAGTCAGTCTAGTCATGTAGTCAAGTATGGGAATAGGGATCCCACCACCCTTGCCAACGTTAACGGTGCCTACCCTGAGGAAGATTGCAAGGGAGACACGATGCATGCAGATGCTGCGAGAACGGATGAACTGGCCCACACTCAAGCACTGGGTTGCGCGGAAGCCCTGATCGCAGAAAGGATATGTCCAGGCCAACGGGTCATCTTGCGTTGGTGCCACCGGTGCTCGGCCCATGGGCACGTCGGTCGTGACCGTACCTTGCCGTGGCCACTTCAGCACGGGTGCCGACATGCGAGAATGCGCATCCCGGAACCTCACAATGCCATGAATTGGAGTTAGAAATAACCATAAATATATAGCTACCTTACTTATAATTTCATAACCTTACTTCACTAAGCCCCATGATCCTCATGAGCAAGCACGCCAATTATAGCAGGAACGGAAGGTGAACGCGCCCTCGGCATTCAGCAGATGAAGCCAGAGAACCCAATACCCCTTACTTAAGGAATATACCTTAAATTATAGGTGCCTTAATATTATGATTTAAGGTACTATTCCTTTAACCCTTAATTTAGAGAACCCTAAACCCTAAACCCTAATTCCTAAACCCTAAACCCTAATTCGTAACCCTAAAACCCTAAACCCTAATTCCTAAACCCTAAACCCTAATTCCTAACCCTAAAACCCTAAACCCTAAAAGGGGTATTGGACTCTCTGGGCAGCTCTCCCGCCCCAGCTGAAGACCCAGCGTGCGGTAAGAGAGATCCAAGCCAATGCCAACCCTAAAACCCCAAACACTAAACCTTGAAGCCCTAAGCCCCAAACCCGAATCCCTGAACCCTAAACCCTAAAACCCCAGACACTAAACCCTGAAACCCGAACCCCTACCCATAGGCTCCAAAGTAGTTCCTTTTTGTGGTTTATACTTCGGATCCACGGGCTCCTAAAAGGGGGTTCTATATAAAGGATCTGTAGGGTTCAGGCCTTTTTTTGAGGGGGTTTAGGGCTTTAGGGCTTTACCCATGGGCCCCTAAGTAGTTCCCTTTTGGGAATACCTTATAGGATTCTAAATATGAACCACAAAAAGGAACTAGTTAGTTAGGGGCCTACGGGTAGAGACTCCAAAACGCCTTAATTTAAGGAATATATACCTTAGATTATACTAGGACCCCGAATTTGATATAAGGAATATTCCCTACTTGGTAAGTTATAATAGGACCCCTAATATGGTTTAAGGAATATTCCTT
>CAJNJA010008782.1:350-15226 GCA_905231915.1 Symbiodinium necroappetens | reverse complement strand
CGCCTGTCTCCTGGGCTGTGTCTCGGCTACGCAGTAGCTGCTCGAAGTCAATATCAAGTAGTAGTAGTAGTAGTAGTAGTAGTAGTAGTAGTAGTCGTAGTAGTCGTAGTAGTCGTAGTAGTAGCAGCAGCAGCAGCAGCACTAGTAGTAGCAGTAGTAGTACTAGTCGTCGTCGCCATAGTGGTGGTAGCAGTAGTCGTCGTCGTCGTCGTCGTCGTAGTAGTAGTAGTAGTAGTAGCAGCAGCAGCGGCAGCAGTAGCAGCAGTAGAAATAGGTATGAACATTGGTATTATAGGCATTAGTATTAATTTTGTTCGTATAATTATTAGTATTAGCACTAGCATTGGCATTCCTACTTATGCATTGAGATTGGTACTAAGTATCAGTAAGAGTGTTCGCATTTATGAGTATGAGTATTGCTTAAGAATTAGCACCAGTGCCAGTATTAGTATTAGTCTTAAACTAGCATTAGCGTCGGCATTAGCGTTTGCATTAGCATTAGCGTTAGAATTGGATTTGGATTTGGGTTTGTAATAGCAATAGATTTAGGATTAGGATTAGGGCTAGGTGTAGCATGAGCATTACTACTAGCATTAGCATTAGTACAAGCCAGTCTTAGTGTTAACGTTCGCGTTAGTGTTGGTAGGAGTGTTAGTACCAGCATTCGTAGTGGCAGTAGCATTGGTACTGGTGTTTAGTCTTTGCTGTCAATTGCCAACCATGTTGGGTAAGTACATAGGAAGAACATTTTCCAGCATTCAGATTCCGACTCTTTTCTGTTGCCAGACCCGAGAGTAGCTTTCAAAATCCACACTCTGAAAACGCTCTAGCTTTGTCAGGCCCGAAAAAGCTGCAAATTACGATGCAAACGGCTTCTCGTTGCTTCCTCATGTGCTTGCCGGCCGGTGGCCGCGCAAGGCACGTACGCCTTGTAGTGTCGTCCTTCACAACACGAGTACCACGACAAAGACTGTAAAGATGACATAAGCCCTAAACCCCCTAAACCCTAAACCCTATCCCTAATCAGACCTAAACCCTAAACCCTCAAAACCCTAAATCCTATGCCTCGAGCCCTCGGCCCTAAGCCCGAAATCCACCCCCGAGGCCTTCCTGGCAGGCCTCGGCAGCGGCTGTGAAAGCCGAGGCGCTGGGCCGTAAGCCCTGCCTCAGACAGGTCGCAGACCGGGATCCCTGTCTCTCTCTCCCGGCTCTCTTTCTCTCGCATTTGTTTGTTATATATACAAACATATACAAATATCTTTTTTTGACCACTTATATATTTTTATGTTATTCACACAGATACTTATACATATAGAGAGGGAAAGATGTTTTCCAGACAGACAGACAGACAGACAGACAGACAGACAGACTGTCGGCGACTGTGACAGTGGCAGATGCGATGTGACGCGTGAGCAACCTCCAGATGCAGATAGAGAAACAACTGACACATCTACTGCTATTGTCTCGTTTGACAACGCACTGCATCGTCTTGGACACCAGCCTACAGCTCGCCAAAGCTCAGATCGTCTACTTCCGGGGTAGTGGCTCCAGCATCTCATCAAAGAGGTGGATCGCGAGCTCCCACTTGCGCCCTGAGCGAAGGCAGCGGTGGAGCGAAGCTCCAACGTGTGGGCTTCCGGCTTTGAAGCTCTGAGAAAATTCTTGGGGCCCGCCAGGCCTCTTCTGGAGGCCACAATTGCAGAGGAGTAGCCGCGCACGCCGCCTCGAAGGAAACGTGAAGGCTGTGCGATTTACTGTAGTCCAGAACGGGGAGTTGAAACCACAGTCAGTGATTGCCCATCCACAATTCCTTCCCACTCTGAGGTTCCCTGCCCAAGTACCCGCCGGCGCGAAGTCCTTCCACAGCAGCTGCGGCCTCCAACATTACATGCCAAAGGGAGCGCCGTGAAACTACAGCAGAAAAAGGAAAGTCCCAGGCGAATGGCAGACTGTCCATCGCCGGGAGCTCATGAAGCTTCATTCACCGTCCGTGTTGCTGCCTGCTCCCGCGTTGCAGTCTTTCGGCGCAAGATCTTGAGGAAGTCGGCCTGCGATGTGGCTTCAACGTCGCATTCTCAACACGAGCCTAAAGACTCCATGCACTGTCATGGCTGGGGTCTTTCGCTTCGAACTGGGTGATGGCAACTTGCCTGTGAAGATCCATCGGCGGTAGCTTGGCGTGCAGTTGCCTTCCCCATCAAGGCATCAAGAGCAAGAACAGTAGCAGAGAAGCTCTTGGTTCTGCTAAGATACATACAAGCATACAACATAAGATAGTACGAGGCATCTGGGCACAGCACGCGGAGAGCAGGTGAAGCGGCCGCCCGTGCAGTGATGCGAAGCGCAGCCAACACGGCCAAGCGCCTCAAGAAAGTCTTTTACACAAACCTTGCGATCTCGACTTTCGCAGGCACAAAGATTAGCTGTGTGCATGATGCCCCAGACGATCCCTCATCGGACAGGTGGCAAACGCCAGGACAGTGGCATGGCGGTTATCTCCCCATTTCAGGCTTCATGAAGCAAGCCTTGAAAACCGGCGATGATAAGATGGAGCCTACACCTCCTCCAGCTGGTAGAGACTCTCTTCAGAAGGGCAGCTTAACCCATGCACCGTGATGAACAGGGATAGGGTATGCTGCAACAGGACAGAAGGGAGCAGCAAAGTGTAACGCTGATAGCCATTTTATCTACGAGACTTCGCGCAGCAGTTCTGAAAGTATGTCCCATGAAACAGGAGCGCCGTAAGATCTTGATCTGGGCCTGGCTCGAGCCAAAAACAGCTGTTGGGTCGTCTAGGTGACGGAACAGGTATCTTCGAGGAACCTCCATCTAGAGCCAGCCAGAGATACCAAGGCCAATGACCCAACTTGGCCTCCATGCAGCACGGCGTGTAAAGGAAGCTCGAAGAAGCATTCGGCTTTTTGTCTGAGACATGCAGGCTCTTTGCTCACCCAAAGCGCACTCACTGTGAGGTCAAATGTAGAGCGGCAGGCAGTGCTAGCATCGGAGCACCACCTGCTGAAGTCACTTCGCCGCAGCCCAGACGACACTGACTCAGGGATTCTGCACAGGCAGCGCTGCATTGTGCACGGTGCCTGCTACAGCTCCTGGTGAGGAGACCGCTCCTTTTAAAGCGAAAATCTGAACCCATCGAACCGGTGGATGGACGAGCTCAAGTTTATTTTTTATATTATTTGTTAATAAATATATTGATAGTATAGTATTTAATGAGGCTCTTCTCCGGGTTTGGTGCCAGGATCGCTTGCCGGTTGACGGTTGCTGTGAGGACTCAGCAGTGGAACCAGGCTACATCTGTAGGCCTAAAGCCCACCGCCGAAAGCGCTTCCAAGGCATCTAGAAGAACAGCTGGAAGCATTGCATCTGAGATGAGAGTATAGCCTCCATGACTGACTCTTGCACCTGCTGCTACGTACCATGTTCAAGCAGCATTCTGCCAGCGTATACTGTGCGCAGCGCTTAGCGCCTGGAACAGAGGCGGCAACGACAAAATACTGCCACCTTGGAACATCCAAGTATCTGACATGAGGCCACACGGACCTCGTCTTGGGGCCAGTGAGGCTCGTCTGCTTTTCCGCAGCAAAGCACATACAGTTTCGGCAGAGGGGCCTGTCTGAATGCTGGCCAAAGAAAAGACAAACAACATGCACATGAGAGCTGCCTCCCCTTTATGGCTAGGCGCTTCTTCTGACAGAAATTGGGCGTTGGAAGCCAGTGGTGACAAACTCGACTACACTTAGCAAGCGCGGTGCGGCTTAGCCCAATTCCAGCGCTTTGTACATTGCTCCGACCCTCGGATCCTTTCACTCCGAGGAGCCTCCGCCGGCGCTTGAATCTGACCTTGGACCCATCACTAACAGCAGTCCACTGCGCTGCTGTGCTCCTGCTGTGCTCCTGGTCTTCAATCGTGCAGCAATGCTAGTTCATGACAACATCAGTGATAATCCGATAACGGTATACTTAAACACAGCAACGTCTGCAGAACAGCAAACCACGACGCTAGGAGGACGCTGATGCTGGGTCTCGTATCCGTGCTGGTTGACATGATGCACCCCCTCTGCCAAGTGCGAGCAGGCGTCATCGAGCTCAGGGAAGAGCTTCCCGCACCAGAACCCCCAGCTCCATTCTTCTTGCTTCGGCTGGTGATCTTCCTTAGGTCATGCAGAGTCTAAGCAGAAGAAAAAACAAGAACCGCAGCTTTCAACATCAACCCAGATGTGTAACACAACTCAACGGACCCGCCTCAACTAACAAGCCTCGAAAGAGGTTTGCCACCAGACACACCAACCTTCGAAGATATGAAGCCCCAACAGAAGCGCAAAGCTGGGAGTCTTGGTGGCTCGGAGGATGACCTTCTCAAGCCGATCTAGCTTGTCCTGGGCACTGCTGATGCTTGCTATGCGATTCAGCATGCAGGCAGCTATATGTGTGTGCGTGCACATGCATACCTTCATGCAGTCATATATTTATACACTCAAACGCTCATACATTCATTCATTCATTCATTCATTCATACATGCAAGTGTATGTATGTATATATATATACATGTATAATTATGCATACATATATACACACGCATGTAAGTATTTATCTGTATGTATGTATGTATGTATGTATGTATGTATGCATGCATGGATGTATGTATGTATGTATGTATGTATGTATGTATGTACACACATACACAGGTATACATGAGCATATGCGCACATGTAGCTGTGTCGCATACGTATGTACGGGTGTCCTTTTATGCACGTGTGCCACACACACATATACATGTATGTATGTATGTATGTATGTATGTATGTATGTATGTATATAATACGTGCTCCTGCGGGAACTTGGCACCGGCAACTTGAAAGAATGAAGTCTTATGCTTGCACAATGCGACACCGCAGAAAACGTGGATCCTAAACTCTATTTCCGAAAGGCAGACTCCTCGACCCCAACCACCCCCAACAGCCCCCCACCCCCGATCCAGAAAACCACCCTTACTAAGGCCCTGCATCCTCCCCTAACTAAACCCCAATCCATGTTGGAGCATCTGGGGAAGATAGGATTCCCTGTGACCGACCTCAGGTAACAAAAGGCTCACTATGTCAACAAAGAAACCAGCGTGGGGCAGCCCGACGAAATCCTAAACCTAGCCAAACCGGCTCACGCAGGACTTAACACCCTGAATTCCACAACCCCCCCCCCCGAACCAACCCCCTCTAAACACCCCACCCCCAAAGCCCTAAATCCCAAAACCCTAAAAGGATTCAGATCCCTAGCGGAGGCATCTCCGTCCTCGGCCTCATCGGTATGAAGCTCTTCGGGCCAGGGCATGGCTGGCGATGTGGAGCCGCCGAAACGGCGGATGTTCTCCACCTGGGGGGTTTAAGGTTCAGGGTTTTGGATTTAGGGTTTAGGGGTTTAGGGTTTAGGGTTCTTTTTTTGTTAACATCTTTTTCCACCTAGCAGTCCCCGTCGTCAGAATCCACAGATCATGGAAATAGAGGACAGGGTTTAGGGTTTTGGATTTAGGGGTCAGGGGCTTGAGGATGAGACGGCGCATCATCCTGAAGAGCATATTATAGTGCTCACCCCGATGAAGAGAATCATGGTTCTGATTGTGAGAGCAAGTATGGTAATCGCCTCAAATAGCACCATGCATGACGATTGTCGTGCTCATATGCTTCATAGCTATTGATGATGATTGACCTCATACCGCCCTGTTCGATACTAGGGTCCAGGTGGCTTTGGCTGCGGCGAAGGGACGCCGAACTCGGGAGGGGGGTTTCCTACACTTTGGGGTGTCGGATTTCGGGGTTAGGAGTTTTAATGTGAGTGAATCATTAAGCGGAAAAGTGATGCTCTTGTCGTGCCCAGATGCTGTAGTCGGGTGCTCATTGGCAGGTTCCGTGACCTCTGCTCCATCCATGCGAAGTCCAATCAGTTGCAGGCTCCCTCTTCTTCTTCTCATCTAGTCACTCACTCACAGCCTTACCTCTGCTACACTCAAACTGCTACTACTAGCAGCACCTGAGGTATTGGGCTTTCTTATGACACGACTGGCAGGCTCCAAAGACCAATTCAGGGGCATGTGCACTATTCGACCTCCTTGTGGACACCCTGGCTTCATCTGGAGATGCTTGTTCCCCGAATCGATGTGGCGTTGATGAAGATATCATGATTATCGTCCCCGTAGCTGGCAAGGGGAGTGACTCCTCTCCCCGTTCCTTTCCTGCCCTTGGCCTCCATCGATGTTGAAGGTTCAAGGAAATATACTCTGAGCGGGCCCCCCGCACCCCGGGCTTAAGTTTCACGCTGTCCTGCGGCTCACAGAAACTCTCCCCAGTACTTGCCGCCAAAGACGTCTCGCCGAAGGGAACAGCCAAGCTGCTTGAATGCCGCCAGCAAGACCTACATCGCCCTCGTTGAATTCGAGGCGCTCCTGCAGCCAAAGCTAAAGTCTCGGCCCATCCAGTTTTCGTTGGCAACACTGCGACGATGGCGACGAGGAGCAGGAGGAGGAGGGAGGGAAAGAGGATGGAGCATGAGGGCGACGGCCGGAGTCAAGACTGCTCTGGTGAGCAACAAGGAAGAATGTGGGAATGAGGATGAGCAAGAGGACGATGATGGCGATGATGACGACGATGAGGAAGAGAGGAGGAGGATGAGGAGGAGAGGAAATGATACATCTGAAGACGGTTATTAGCAGAATCACCTGTTGTCTTCAGGCGTTTTTGTTGTTCCTCTTCTGCTTGGCAGTCACTGCTAGGGCCATTTTATTGCTCGGGCCTGTTCTTCTGGTACAGTACACGAGGGCTTACCGGGTTCTTGTTAAGGGGTTTAGTTTCCATAATAAAGAAACCATAATATTAATATTCATTATGGATCCCCATTATGGCAACTTAAACAAAATCCCTTGACAAGAACCCAGCTTAGGTTAAGCCGCCTCGAAGCCGAGCGAAGAGAGGAACCGCTCCCAGCGCTTTGCCGAGACCGCTTCCAGGGCGGTGACCTGAAGGAAACGAATCACAGGGTTTAGGGATTCGGGTTTATAGGGTTTTTTTTTTTTGAGGGCCTTTTTCCGTCTGCTGGAGTCTAGCTCGAGAATCTGCACAGCAGAAGGCACGGTTTATAGGGTTTAGGGTTTAGGGTTTAGGGGCTTAGGGTTTAGGGTTTAGGTTTTAGGGTTTTTTTGTTAAGGGTTTAGGGGTTTGGGTTTAGGAGCCATTTCGCGAGAGCATACGTCAACCCCACAATCAACAACAGCACAAAGAGCAGTTGCAGCCACGAGAGCACCGCGTTAGCAGCAACAGCGACTGTATGCTCAGGCTCGGACGATGATGCTGCCGCGCGTCAGACGTGCATAGCCCACCATGTCGTCGTAGACACTGGCATATGCGCCATTGAGCTGCGCCACCAAGAGGTTCAAGAGGAAAACCTGACTTTCGCCGACACTCAAAAAAGGCGAAAGAGGTAGCCGTGCACACCAGTGGGAAAAATAGTGGGGGCCAAGGTACAATGACAACGATAATGAAGAGGCTCACCGTCAAGAGCACCGAGATGTCATCTTGGATGGCCTGGAAGTTCTGGCTTGGGAACATTCCCAAGGAGATCTCCTAAGGGACCACAGGCAGATACATCAAATCAGGCTAAGACCAAGGACGAAAAGCCTTTGGAGCTCTGAGGATAGCACCATCAAAGAGAGCGCACCGACGGGAATGTCGATGAAGTCTTCGCAGCTATGGTTCAATGCAGCTATCGAGCTGGCAAAGGTGACGATCAAGAAGACTAAGGAGCCTTGGCTGGGATGAGCATGGGAGAAGAAGTCAGTTGAGAGAGGCGCTTTTTGCGAAGCTCCCGATGGAATTCTGTGGCTCGGTGCTGCCATGAGGCTCAAGAAAAGGCCCAGCTCACTAAGCACCCTGCCACAAACCAGCGTGAATGCCTGTTTTGCAGGCATGACAACTTCACCGTGCTGTCAGCTTGCAAGCTCAGCGGTTCATGCTCTTGCAGGTCTGAGGTGCAGAGATTCGCATTGAGAAAATTGTCAAGTCCAGCAACAGTGCCCAGTACAGCAGCATGGCGACCTTAAGCAATGATATGTAAACCAACACAGTACAGCCAAGAGAAGCAAGTCACCACTGGCAGCCGCCAGCATGCTCTCCAATGTCTCGTTATGACTGCAAACCCGGTGACCATGGAGATAGTTGCGTAGGTCTCCTTTCGCAGCTCGCCCGCTTGGCAGTGCTGGTGGAAGAGGAGGTCCTGTGAATGTTTCTTTGGGCTGGCAAGAAAACCCTAAACCCTAAACCACTCTGCCTTGAAGGTCTCTTCGGCACTGCCCAGGCAGTGGAAAATTGGCTCCTGCAGCTCAGAAAGAAAGCTTTGCCTGTCGGCGTGGGCTTGCCAAATTCAAGGCCCAACAGAGTTTGTGGGCGAGGCCCCATCTGCCAAAAGAGGCCCGACGGAGATGATGATGAATCTTCGCGTGGCCCCGTGCCAACGTCCCATCATTCCCTACTGAGGGCTCACGAGCTTTACCGAGTGCCGAGTGCTGACGATTGCCGAGGTCTTGCTGGGGAAAAGACATCCGTCAAAGTCAAAGTACCGACAACGATCCCATACTGAAAAGACTTGATGACAACTAGAACAGCGACGACGACAAACACCAACACGATCACCGCCAGGACGACCGTGACAACGACGATCACCAATCTCACCACCACTACCGCGACCACCATCACTGCCGTATTCTGCAAAACTCAGAAGTCCGGAGCAAGAGCCGTCGCCTGCGTGCACATCACCAGCAGACACAGCATGAGCGCCAGGTTGCCGATCTGCATGGTGTTGGTCAAAAACTGCGGGAACGGTATGATGCCAAACCTCATCTGAAACAAGAGATGGAACGAAAAGCTTCCGACAAAGGGTATGCTACCCTAAATCTTGATTTTGGCCTGAGAGTGCATCTGAGCTACCACCTCCCGTAGCCCTTCAGAGTGAAAAGCACGAGCCTTCTGGGACACCGAAGCCCCATCACGAACACCTGCAGCTGTTCTTGCACCGAGGTGCAGTTTGACCAGGTTGCGGGAACGGATGTCCGAAATGAGGCCTCAAAATCGAAAAAAAGCAGGTCGGAAAACAGTCCACGACGAATCGTCAACGTTTCTGTATGCAGGCAGTTGGCAGGCTAGTGCGACAAAGCAACATCGGATCTGGCTGACTAGAAGGGCACCCATGCTGAAGACATAGATGGTGATGCGGCACGCGAAAATGGCGATCCGCTCTCCCTGGGCAAGAGCAGGCAGGCTACTCCACGTTCCACCTGCTGCACGAAACAGGAGCTTTATCACCCTAAACCCTAAACACTAAACCCCTAAACCCCCTAAAAGAAGGCAGTGGCCAGTCAGAATGGAGTCAGAAACTGTGTCGCATGTGAAGGACGAAAGCAGATGCCGGCGAGACGCATCAGTCTGATTCGCCGGGTCCTCTCGCAGCTGCTGCAGAATCGACTGCCCCGTGATGAAGACCGCGAGAGTAAAGAGAAAGTAGCACCTGCAAGCAAAAGAAAGGCAAACGCATAGTACTGAAACACGGTCAACTGCACGAAACAACGACCCTCCGAGTCGGAAGACTCGCCGTCCTTCACTTCCGCTGAACTCGATCGGTCCCCGCATAAACCAAAAAAAAAAATCAACCTTCAAGTCGGCCCAAGCCTGCCCAGCAAGAAGGTCTGGCCGGCCAAGCCGGACCAAAGCAGATCCGAGAAGAGCACCACCACGTCGTGGCAGATGATTTTCGGATCATGTCCTGCACGTCGGGCGCTTTGCATCTTCGGCACTTACCAATTTTAACCAAAACCCAAAACCGGCCGCACATCCATCTGTGCCCAGCACTACCGGTGAGGGTGCCTTCGACGATCCACGCCAGGGCTTGGTTGAAGTGACCTTCCTCATCTTGTATCAGGTGCTTGACGTAGTAGTTCACCTGGTGTCCGGCTCGGCTTCTCAAGTGCTTCTCAGCTGTGGGGTTTAAGGCTTGCGGCTTCATGGACTGATGGCTCACTTGCTGGTGCGGCAGGGGGGCTCTTCTCTGGCCGTTGATGGTTGTCCGCGAACGCCAGATCAGACCATCCAGCAGCGTGGGCAGTAGCTGCGGAGCATCGAAGCTTAAACGCTGGATGATTTCCGGATGGCGCTCAAACAAGTGGTCACAGCCTTGGCTTCTTGGCTTCAGCGGAATCACCTGTGACACCTAGCTTGCATATCGAAGACTGGCCGCCGAAGTAATAGTTGTCACGGTCCGCCCGGATCACAAGCAAATCCTGCACCAGACTTGTGGCACTTGGTCACTTGCCGCATTGAAGACTGTGGCATCCCGGCTCCTCTAGCATCGCCTTGGCGGTGACAAGGCTGCCGCTCTCGATGGACCAAATCAGCGGCGAGATGGACTTTGTGCCGACCGTGATGTTCAGCAGCTCCTGGGCGCCTCAAAAAATCTCTCCAGCGCCCTCAAAACGAACTTCGAGGCCGTTAGGAGCTGCCATACGGCGCCTCTGAGCCTCAGACGCTTTCCTCGGGGAGCGACCGAGATGGCCTTGCGCAACTGCTTGGCGTCGTTGGTGTTGATGGCCTGACTGGACAGGACTCAAGCAAACAAGCAGAGAAGTGCAGAGTAAAGAACGTCTCCGCGCCTTCATGACAATCGTAGAGCCTTCCAAGATTGTTCGGACCTCGCTGCTTCGAAGCAGGCATTCGTGTCGAGCATGGGTGTCTAACCACCCTGTCTGCTCGGGGACACTGCCACTGCAACGGCATTGAGAGGAACAGTTTTGGGATGGACCATTGATGTTGGAGCTGTGCGACTCTGCCACGAGTACCGAGTGGCCAGTATCTTGGACACGAGGGTCAGGGACCATCGAAAGGCATCTTGCGCAAGCTCCTAGAGGCGGAGGTTCAGGGAATATTATATTGCATTACATTATATTATATTATATTATAATATGTTATATTATATTATTATACTTTGCATCTGACGTCATCCGCTGCTTGCCTGAGCCTCCATGGTCTTCACGGCATCCACTGCAGCAGACCTGGAGGCAGAACAGACGGAAACCCAAACGCTTCCGGGGCATTGAGCTGGGCTCCCGGGCACGAAAGGGGCGAAGAACTCGGTGGGAATGCCGTAGCCGACGTGGCGCAAACCCAGCGCGGAGATGTCCTCGGGACATCCCACATCTGGGGATAGAAGACCCTCGCAGACACAGCTGGCTACCACGAGATCCTCCACCAGCCGCTTTGGATCCTTGAACATCTCAGTGGTCATCTCCTTACCAGAACACTGCGACAGCATCTGGCCGACATGAGAACAGGCGGCACCCGGATGTCGCGCGCTCGCATGATGTCAAAGTGAGCGCTTTCTGAACACTGAGGTTGGCTCCACAACCTTGTCTGCAATCCAGTAGAGCCTGGTAGTCGACTGCTTGAAGTAGTCCTGCGCTTCAAAAGCATCTCTCTAAACCCCAAAACAACACTAAAGCTCTAAATCTCAGAAACACACCCTTACAGTAACCCCCGTTTAGAAACTCTTGTAGAAACCCCTTATGCTGCCCTATACAGAGGCTCTGCACTCACTGGCAGGACGTGGCTCCTGCCCGGCCGGTGCGAGGGTGAAAAACCTCGGATCCACTCATAGAAAATTTTCGGCTTCCTTTACAGGTTTAGGGCTTAAAGTCTGGGTTTAGGGTTTAGGGTTTAGGGTTAAAGGTTTAGGGCGTAAAGTTTGGATGTTTAGGGCTTTTACGTTTATTGGTGTAGGATTCCGTTAAGACGACACTGGCTACTATAAAACAGAGGCTCTGGTCGGGCTACAAAAAGGGCTAACCCCCTACTCACACCGAACACACCGAGCCAGATCCCGAGCCCGGGACCTCTTGTAGATGTCGCGCCTCAGGAAGGTGAGCTGCTCCTCGGGGCGAAGACACTGTCCACTGTGGCAACGGGGTTTAGGGTTTAGGGCTTTGCGGAGTAGGTTCCACGCTTGCATTGCACCTTCGGCATCAGGATTGCTCAAAGCTTTTTTCAGCAAAAGCCGTGTTTGCCTGCCCACCCTTCCCTGCCCTGCCCTTCCTGCCCTCACGCTATCACCCCCGACGTAACTGAAGGTGATTGTGGCGTTTGTCCACGTTAGGCCTAAACCCACAAGCGGTGCTCTTTCCCATTCGCCAACATCGTCTGGAGGGAGAAGGACCCACCCTCATGAACGTCAGCATCAGAATCGTGGAACTTGCTGCTCTGCTCCACACTGTTGGCGACCGAAGAGACCATCTGAGCTGTATTGACACCATGTCTTGAAGCAGAGACATCACGAACGGCCAGCATGAAGATTACAGCCAATGCGACGTTCTACCGTGTGGAATTCATCTTCGCAGCAGGTCTGGAATTGACCCTCAACTAAACTTTGCTCTTGTCAAGAGGCCGAACCGAACCGCACGACCAGAACCGTCATGAACCACATCCGGTTCATAAAAAGGTTGGGTTCGTTACGAACCGAACCAAAAGGAACCGTGGACTTGCTGTCTTGAGTGCTTCGAGTAAACTTGCTTGAGCCGTCGGGCCAGATCCCGGTTTAGACTTGATGCAGAAAAAATCACCGCCACTTCCCTGCAAAAGAATACGAATGCTCCTGGTTGAGACCCAGGATGAATTGGTCCAACCTGGCATCACGGATGACGGCGCCCACGATATGACGTTGCACTAGCAGTCCACGACGCAGCTGGGATCCTCACGCGTGCTGCTGCGCGGCGGGCTTTCCCATGAGTGCCTTCAGCATGTGTTCCTTAGCAATGACAGGGTGGGAGGAGCAAGGCGGAAACGGACCAACCCGGGCAGCAATCCACGTTCTCCCAGAACCAGTTCCATGCAACTTCGTGCGCGGAGTCCCAATCCTCACAGGGCTGAGTGGCTCTGTGCTCTCGTGCAGCAATCACCCCAAGACGCCTTAGGGACGAGGGAGCGCAGAGATGCCAGCATCACTGCTTTGAACTCCATCAAGATGATCGGCCCCTGCCGGTTCGGGCGCATCCTACGAAGACTCCGAAGCTGTTTTTGGCTTTCAAGGATCAGGCCTCGTACTGCGCGAGGACCAGAGAGAGCACATCACACTCTTCCTGACATCCAGGCGCTAAACTTGTCGGAGGGCTTGCAGGCTGCGACCCCGCATCATGTTGCCTGAATCCGGTAAGAGTTTGCGACGTTGCTGACCATGTTGTCAAACCTGAGACAGCGGATGCACGGTATGTAGCTGGTTCCACTGCTGCCACTTCGCATCTTGCCTCTAAAAAACTACAAGGAAGCCATCCTCAGGGCCTTCTGGTTCCTCACCTGGCTTGGTACATAAGTTGTTGAAAACGCTGTGCTGTTTCGAGTGAGATGATGCTTTTGTCTCCCAGTCAGAATGGAGGGCATCACGTCACAACAGTGCTTGTGGTCGTGAGGCATCCTGCCAGCGCCCTCGCCAGCCGGCCTTTCATCCAGAACAGCTACCATGTATCTGATGCTTCAGCCGATGTCTCCTCCATGGGATGAGGCAGGATTTCATTTAAATCCACATTGAATCTGAATTCTACCATAATCCTCGGTCGTGTACCTACCCTCTTGGCGCTGTCCTATTTGTCACGTCTGCGACGGTGAGAGCTTGTTACACCAACTGGACCATTTGCCATCACGCCACTGCTCGAGGACCAGATGCATCCACAAGCTGTTCCCGAAGCCCATCACAGCACTGTTGAAAAGGAACATCTCGTTGAATGTCTTCGGCCTTGAAACAATGCGAATGCCTTCACGCTCTTGGATACTGTCAGATTTAAGCCGCCAGCACTTGCACGTTCGTCTGGATCCTCAGGAGCGCAGTACCCGATGCACTGTCGCCACCTTTTGTCTAGGAGGTGGACTTGCCTTACTCTATGATACTCTATGTGCAAGCCAGCATCCGTGCGGCCTCACCACCTGAGCTTGGGGAGGCAGAAAGGCTGTGCTTGAAGCTGTCTCTCTGTCTGTCTGTGTCCCTGTCTCTCGCAGACTTCTAATCCTCCTTCTCCGAGCCGCGTCTCCCTCTTTCTTTCACCAGGCTAGAGGAAAGGGGAGCAACCCCCCTCCCCTCCTCCCTCGCTCTTCCCTCGCTCTCTCGCTCTCGCTCAGTCCCCAAGGACCGAGGCCGTCACTCGCACGCACGCCGGGCACGGCGTTGCCCCCCTCTTTCCCTGGCTCGGCTGCGCCCTCTTCTTGCGGTGCCGCAGCCTCACCTGCCACAGTTCAGGCTCTGAAAGACCCTCAAGGGGTGTCCGGTTGGCCAAAAGGCCCTTTGGCCCTTGCCTGGTCGCTCCTTCTCCACCTCATCTCCGGGCCCCGGGTCGTCGCTGTCAGGCGATGCTGCGCGCTGGAGCGCCTGGATGTCTGCGGCCTCCGTGTTTTTTTCAGGCTGGAAGGAAGGGGTGAGGCTCTTAGCGGATTCCAGGGTGTGTGATATATCTCTGCGGCCTTGTTGTTGGCGGTTTTCCAGCTCGACGCAATGATCTTAATTCGCCCGGCATATTCTCTGCCTGCGCAGGCCAGCAACGGAATCACACCGCATGCTCCAGAAAAGTCTCTTGCGATGAGCCAGGCAGTGCTAAGCGACGGGCGAATGTAGATGAAGGCTCCACCGACGTAGTTCATAACAGCAGCGATGCCACCTCTGGCTTTGCTGTTGAAGCGGGGGCCCAACTCCATGTCGAAGAGGTCAACGATCGCATCGCGAAAGATCACCACCCGGGGCACCGTCACTTCCTCAGCCATAGCTAAACCCTAAACCGTAAACCCTAAACATCCCT
>CAJNJA010008781.1:5125-15227 GCA_905231915.1 Symbiodinium necroappetens | reverse complement strand
GGGGTTTAGGGTGCAGGGGTTTAGGGTTCAGGGGTTTAGGGTTCAGGGGTTTAGGGTTCAGGGGTTTAGGGTTCAGGGGTTTAGGGTTCAGGGGCTTAGGGTTCAGGGGCTTAGGGTTCAGGGGTTTAGGGTTCAGGGGTTTAGGGCTTAAGGTTTAGGGTTCAGGGGTTTAGGGTTCAGGGGTTTAGGGTTCAGGGGTTTAGGGTTAAGGGGTTAAGGGGTTTAGGGTTTAGGGGTTTAGGGTTTAGGGTTCAGGGGTTTAAGGGTTTCGGATGGATCTGACAAAATGCCCTTCATCACGTCTCCAAGCAGATTCAAGAGCACGCGGGTCAACCGAACAAAGGCCTTGCCAAACAACTGGACCCCTGTCCCTAGTCCCACAACCTCAAATGCTCAAAGGCACCAAAGCAACAAACCCCCCAAAATCATTGTGACGCCAAAGAACTAGTTGTCGCTCGCATCTTTGAGCTTTGATCGATGCCACGGTCTTCCTTGTATGGAGTCTACGATGTACACGGGATTGTTGTCTCGTTTGGGGCTTCAGGCCTTCAAGGGTTTCGGATTTAGGCCTCAAGGGCAACAACTCTAGATCGCTGAGGCTTTAGGCTGAAAGGCTCACAGGTTATACCCTAGACCCTAAACCCTAAAAAGCTTAAACCCTGAACCCTAGACCGGTCGCCGGAAGCTTTACGGTTTGGGGCTGCAAGGAGACTCGGTATTCACTGCTTGTTCCTTTCCTGCAAGAGTTCGGGCGTTCTGCTCCTGAACGCCTGCAACTCGCACCCCTAGGCCCTGACCGGCCCTGAATGCATTCTGTTGGGCTTCGGTGCTCTCCTTTTAGTGAAGCTCCGGTCTGGCTCTAGGTTAGGAACTAAGGTGTTGCAAGACTTTCAATCAAACCCTGGAGGCCCTGAAACTTGAACTTATAAACCCCGAGCCCTACACACCCACCGAAAGAGAGGTTCGAAGCTCTAGGCTCCAAAGAATGCACTTAAAGTGCCTCTCCTTAAGAACAGTAATTGCCTATTTATTGGCTTAGGGCACTTACGCTGCCACGGCTGATACAAGCTTGGCAGACATGTCATAGATGGATTCTCTCCCTTTTCGTACACCATCTGGGCTCATAGATCTGTTCTCACAGAAACAGAAGTTCGGGAAGACGAATCCCTAAACCCTACAGAAAGGACTGTTGTGAGGCCTAAACCCTAAACCCTAATCCCTAACCCTAAACCCTAATCCCTAACCCTAAACCCTAAACCGAACCCTAAACCCTAAACCCTAAACCCGAATCCCTAACCCTAAACCCTAAACCCTAATCCCTAACCCTAAACCCTAAACCTAACCCTAAACCGAATCCCTAAACTCTAAACCCTAAACCGAATCTTTGGGGCTGTAAGGTCTGGGTCGATTTCAGTCCGAATAGCACCTTCGGCAGGCATCATGCAACTCCCATGTGTGGGCTTTTAGGCTTTCTCTATAGGTTTTAAAGGCCTAGGGTTTTATATAAAGGTTATACAAGAGTTTCTGGGGGCTATGCAAGGGGGCCTGTTTCAATGCAATCTTGGAGGGCTATTTTCTGATGTGGTACATAGGGACTGCGCGGGGTACTATTACGAAATATTTGGACCCCGTTTGTACTCCCAAAACAAGCCCAAGGTTTGCTTCGATGCGGTGAGACTGCAGCACGGGCGTCGGGCAAAGGATGGAGAAGGAGGCCAGGACATCATACACCTCGCCGGGGAGATAAGGGTTTAGGGTTTAGGGTTTAGGGGAGATAATGTGGGGATTGTTCAAGGTTCCAGATTTGGTGTGCCACAAGTGCGTTAATAGGGCTCTTACACCTCGCCGGGGAGACAATGTGGGGATTGTTCAAGATTCAAGGGTTTGGTGTGCTACTGTTACAAGGGCGTCAATAGGGCTCTGAACTAGCGGCCTTGGGAATCTATTGACTGTAGGCAACATAGGGGCCTGAAGTGGCCTGAATGTCTACCACTTGGTAGTACGATGCCTCAGGGCTCAGGAATAGAAATACACGTCGTGAATACGTACCAAAACCCCATCATAACTTTTAAGTCACCCATATGAAGGGCTTGGGGCTCAGGGTTTCTGGCCGTTCAAAGTGATTACAACAAGGCGCTAAAGCGCCTAAAGTTCAGACATCGGCTCAAAGCTTACCATCTCGGGTGTAGGCTTTGGGTTCAGGTTCCTAAACCCAGAAACCCCCTAAGCCCGAACCTTCACTAAGAAATCGATGTTATTTCTAAAACTTATTATCATTATTTAAAAATAGTTGTCCATAATAAATATGTTTGTGATAACGACCCTCCCAAGTAGATAAAGCCTTGAGCCCTGCAAGCCGTCAACACACTCTGTAAACTTGCATTCAGGGTTCAGTTCAGGGAATGCAAAAAATTCCGAAAACAGATAAACATCTCGCAACACCTTGAAATGCCTCAGACGGATCTTACACGGCCATTTGGAATCCTCCGACTTCTTCCGTCGACCGACTCAGTACCCGAAGTAGGGATGTATTCCATCGCAATCTCAGCCATGACTTCAGGAGCATGCAACAGCTATTATCGAAACTTCTCTTGAGGCCTACACACCCAACGACCCTAGCCTAAACGTTCTAAAAACTAGAAGCCCAACCCTACACCCCAAGAGGTCTGCAACGGTCGCCTGGTCTTCCAAGATACGGCGGCCCTCGGCTGTTTCCAGTGCAGGAACCTCAAGAAAGAACATGTCTGCGAGGATAGTTAGGTTTTACATGTAGGATCTCCAGACTATAGCTACGTCGACAAAGGTTCTGAGGAGGGTGGGCTTGGGACGTGAGGCACGTCTCGCGACATCCCATTTTAAGTAGTGCTCTTCTAGGATTCTCGTTGACAGTTCTCACACCGCGCTGGGAGCCAAACCTAAATCGTTCCAACATCCTACCCTAAACCCTAAAACCTAAGCCCTAAACCCTAAAACCTAAGCCCTATAAACCCTAAACCCTAACCCCTAAACCCTATAAAGCCCTAAACTGTGCCTGGCCGAGCCCTTTCTTATAAACATAACTATACCCATAGGCTCTTTAGTAGTTGCTTTTGGGGGTCACCTTATAGGATCCTGAATACCAACCCGGAAAGGACTCAGAGAGTCCGAACTTCCTTCCAACAAAAACCCAAAAGGAACTACTAAGGAGCCTTTGGGTACTTGCTTAAGAATCCTCCATTCGTCATGGAAAGCCCGGCTTTCCATCTGGATGACTGAGCCACGGATCATAAGCCCTATCTTCCCTAAGGGTCCTTTTGAACCCTAAACCCCTAAACCACAAAAAAAACAACTCCAAAAATGACCAAGCACACTTCTGAAGCTTCCGCACAAAGGCCGAAACTCGAATCCAAAGGTCTCAAAGCCCTGAGGAGTAAGGCTTCGGTTACTGGTCACAGAGTTCCGGGTTTAGGGTTTCGACTCTCACACTCGCGCAAGCAGGCAAGGCTCCTCATGGGTTTAGGGTTTAGGTTTTAGGGTTTAGGGTTCCTGAGTTATTAGCACTGTACACTGACAACAAATCCCTGCTCGAATGATAGAGGCCCCTTTTGCTTTGGAACCGATGTATCCATAGCTTTGACTGCACCGGGGTCTGGAGTTTAGGAAAGTTCAGGGACTGCAGGGCCCCAAAATTCAAATCCCCAAACCCTACCCCCTAAACCCCCAAACCCCCAAACTCCTAGCTAAACCCCTAAATCCTAAACCCCCAAGTTAAACTCCTAATTTCATTTATGATACGGGAGCCGGATTCCTAAGAGCCTCTAATCTCGAAGGATGTCTAGGTTGGGGGGGGGGGGGTTTAGGGCGTTTAGGGCATTTAGGGTCTAGGGTTGAGGGTTTAGGGCGTTTAGGGTTTAGGGTCTAGGGTTTAGGGCGTTTAGGGTTTAGGGTTTAGGTGGGCCCTTTTTAAGGGCGTTTAGGGAGTTTAGGGTTTAGGGTCTAGGTTGGCCCTTACAATTAAAGCCTCGCGGAATCTTCGCAATTCTAAGATCCTTCAAGGCCCAGTAAGGGGAAATTGATCATGTCCCAAAGGCCTATCTACCCATAGGCCCCTTAGTAGTTCCTTTTTGGGGTTACCGTGTAGATCGAATCCTAAATACCAACCCCGGAAAGGAACTAAGGAGCCTTTGGGTAGTAACACCTTAGAACGCATCCATCTAGGAACTCTTATGGGTTCCGTTGTAAGGAACTCACTTTAGAAAACCCTAAACCCTAAACCCTAAACCCTAGAACCCCTAAGCCCTAAACCCCTAAGCCCTAAACCCCTAAAGCCCTAAACCCCATTAGAGCCTTCAGAATGCTCATTCCCAGGCACACAGAAGGGCTGCAGGTCCTGGGGCGGAACTCGGAAGCTGGGACGGAACAAGCAAAGACATGCATTTAGGATTTAGGGTTTAGGGTTTATAGGGTTTAGGGTTTAGGGTTTAGGGTTTATAGGGTTTAGGATTTAGGGTTTTTAGGGTTTTTAGGGTTTAAGGTTCGGAGCTCACACTCGGACACTCTAGGCGAGGCATGTGGTCCGAGGTCTGACGAGCCAAGGGTTTTGGGGTTTAGGCAAGCGGCTTCTACGTACTGTAACGCTGAGCAGCTTACTGCAGGCTGACTATGGTTCAGCGAGCAAGTCTACATGATAAGGGGCGTGTGTATGATGAGATATGTGTGCGTGTTTGCTCCTTCATGCTTTATATCACGGCAAGAACCCAACCAAGCTCTAAACAAGTCACAGAAGCAACTGCCTTGGACCACACCACAGGATGTTGGGGCTGTAGAGTTTAGGATAGCATGCTGGCGGGTTTTGGGGTGGGGTTTGCGGCGGTCACCAAAGGTTGGAAGGAAACCTCCCGTGCCGGCCCACGCCCATGCAGCTCTCTGCCCTAAATTACACCCTAACCCAAAACCTTAAACCTTATAAACCCTAAACTTCATTGATGTCACCCCTTGAGAATAGCCGTCGGGCTTCCGCTTGAACAAACCCGTCTAGGATTTTCAGAAACCTAGGGCAACTACAGGGTTTAGGGCTTAGTTAGGTGGTCCTGTAACAAGGACACCACTATTTAAGCTCCCGTATCTCATCAAACTTCCATTGGTTGGGTGGTTCGAGCGAAACCTACAAACTCGAAGCAGGACAGCAAAGGGACGCACGAATTGACTCAGGCTTGTCAGGCAACCAGTGCGAATCAACTCCCAACTCGAAGACGAATCCGAACGCTAACCGGGCTTTGTAAGAAAAATAGACACTTTCTTTCATAAAGGCCAACGAAAAAGGATTATAGGTAGTCCAGAACTCAGTGAACCCTCACCCGCACAACCAAGCTTCGAAATGCTCCACAGCTCCCACCAGGAGGCTGTAGGCATCAGCCTCCCGCATATCACACACACACACACGCACAGACAGTTTTCCGGCTTACGGGATTCGCTGCCGAAATTGTCACATCAGCGAACGGGTTCTCCAGGCACAACTCAGTACAGCAAAACCTAATCTTGATGAGGCGCTCGTCCTCCAAGCCGCGCGATGTACACTTGGGAGTCTTATGGGCTCGGTAACCACGGGGCCCAGAACATAAACCCTCGATAGTAGGATCCCTGTTCTAAGGACCCTGCAAACTACCCCACTTGTAAGGAAAGCCCCCACACAAACCCGTCTGCAGCAAGCTCGGGGGGCGCACCCCGCAAAGCCGTGCGGTTTACCATGTACCTTTCTCCGGTAATGCATACGGGCATCATGAGAAGGGGTTCTGGAGCTACAAGTAGACCCTAACGAAAACCCCAAAATCCTAAAACCCTGAACCCTAAACCCCTAAACCCTATAAACCCTAAACCCCAAAACCCTAAACCCTGAAACCCTAAACCAAACTCCTATATCCGGCCTCTCTTCCAACCGTCGCCAGCAGAAGCGAGGCCAGAATCGCAAGGTCTGGGTTAAACCCAATCGGCCTCTCACAGCGAGAGCTCTTCCTTTTTAAGGGGCGACCGGTTCCTTTACATTAGGGTTTGGGCTTTAGGGTTTATCTTTTAAGAGCGCTCCTTTACACTAGGGTCTCCGTGATGGTTTTCTATAGGTTTTGCGTGCAGGGCAGTCGTAGTCGTATCTTGTCATGTTTCAATCTGAAGCCCACCTAAACCCTGAACATCCCTAAACCCTAAAAACACACACAGAGACAGACAGACAAACAGAGAGACAGACAGACAGAAAGACAGACAAACAGACACACACACACACACCCCCCTTATGCCCCTTATGATAAATAATGCCAGGGATCCAGTTGCATGAATGATTTTGTGTCTGGGGACACTGCTAGCCTCGTCGAAAAGCCTCTTTCATCAACAAACTCCTTCCCGCGGAAGAGTTGACAAGCGAAGCCTAGAGGCCCTGGCACCAGAGTTCGGAGATGATGTATCTTGGGTCGACAGCATAGGGTTTAGGGTTTAGGGCTAAACAATCAACTCAGACTTCACAAAGTCAAGAACCCCCCCCTGGGAAGTGCCTGTATCTTAGCGCCAAAGCTCTTAGAACACGTCGCAGCTCTTCACGGGCGCCCACGTGGCCGTAGTTTGCATGGCGAAGCTCCTGGTCAGATTATGCCATTTCCGCCGATGCCGACAACTGTACGCATAGTCAGCCAAAGAAGCGTAGAAGAGCAAACCAGAAAACGCAGACAGACCTGAACCACGAAATCCGACGACAACAAGCATCCCGCCCCTGCAAGCTGAAGAACCGCCAAACATCCGAAATTCAGGGCTTCGGGTGTCGGGTTGCAGTATGTTTTGTTTTGCTCTCTGCTTTTTACGAGCATCCTCAGAGTCAACAGGCTCAGTTTTCAGTGCATTTTCTGCCACAAGAAGCTTTATGTTGATAAAGGATGCTGGTAGCAGAAACAGCGCCTTTTCAAACAAGTGCTTATGAACAAAGAACGGTGTTCTCCAGCCAACAGCCGTTTGAGAAGGCGCAGCATGTTCGAGCTTGTCTATGCGAGTTTCTTGATGCTCAGCTCAGCCGCAAGACCGGCTGCCGCATCAGAAGTTGTTGTGAAAGGTGGCAAGTTCTTCAAGTGTGTAAAGAGTCTACCTGCAAACCTCAACCCCTGGACCCTAAACCCGAAACCTTGTATGCCTCAAAAGAGGAACATGGATGGACGCCCTGAACCCTAAACCCCAAAGTCAGGTTTCCAAGTAGGATTGAGGTGGGAGTCAGCGGCTCTTTCTCCCACTTTGCATAATTCAAAGTGCTACCTCGGGTTTGTCACGGGCGATGGCCTGTCCAACCTCGGAGCCACAATGCTTAAGAAGCCCCCTAAACCCTGAACCCCAAAAGCCCTAAACCCTGCGACCCCAAACCCCAGACCCCAACCTAGAAACTCTAAATACCGTAACACTTAAACCCTTCACCCCACACCTTCTAAAACCGAAACCCAAAGGGTCCATGTACCCAAGTAGTATATACGTTGGCCCCAAAGTACCCATGTAGGGACTACTTTAATGCCAAAGTATATACTATTTGGGTACATGGACCCCTTAGGGAAACCCTAAACCCGAACCGCACAAAAAAAAGAAAACAAATAGCCGTGAGCCCTGGGCACCAGCGCGAGGAAGCTCTCGTCAGGCTCTCCAGCTAAAGCTGCCGGAGCCGGCTGGCGTCGCAGTTTCTGATACCTCCCCGGCTTTTCTTCTAGGGCTTGGAGTTTAGGGTTTAGGGTTTATTAGAGCTTGGAGTCTGGGGCTTCGGGATTAGGGTTCTGGTTTGGGGTTTTGGCAGTATTGCCTCCTAGCTAAGGGCCTAGCAGGGTTTAGGCGGGTTTAGGTCCTGCACGTCTTGATCGCACCCGGATCTCAGGCTTCTGTGGCTGTAACCGATGCTTTAAGCTCTGAACTCTAAACCCTAAACCCTAAACGCCCTAAACCCTACAAGCCCCTAAGGCTTGAGGATTTCTATGGCCCGGACGACGCCTTGGGAGATTTTTGGGGCCTGGAGGCTCACAGCCGGGGTTGGCGCCCGCATTACCGCGGAACTCACTTAGGCGAATAGAGCGCCTCAATAATTGGGGCTTAAACTTAGGGAGGAAGAAAGGTTGGGGGCATATGATGGCATAGTCATGTGGGGACAAAGGGCATACGATCATTCTTCTACTGGGCATACCACTATGGCTCCTCGGCTGTTTAGGCAAAGGGCACGCTTCGGTGCAGAACGTACTTCAAGGTTCAGTTCATGGTGTCATACATAGAGGTACAAGCAATATAGCTGTACTTTTCGGGTTCTTGCGAAGCCACCTGAACGACACTCGAGTCCAGAAAAGGCTCAGCGGATTTAGGGCTGTGTGGCTTAGGGTTCAGCGACTTGCCGGTTCACATCTTGCAAGCGGATCCGTGCCGATTGCTTCTAAAGGAAGCCCTTCCGTGCGCTCGCATTCAGGCGAAATGTTGAGGGGGGGGATAAGCGTTGCTAAGCCAGCTTCAGCATCCTAGCTCGCCAAACCCTCAAAACCCAAAACCCCATCCCTCTACCCTACAGCATCCTAATGCCCAAACCCGAAACCCTAAAAACCCCAAGGCCCTAAAACCCTAAAGCCCCAAGAGCAAACAGACCTAAAGATCCCTAAAGCTCCAGAAGCCCTGTACCCAACCCTAAACCCTGAACCCTCTCTCTCTCTCTCTCTCTCTCTCTCCCTCCCAGGCATTCGATACCAACCCTAAACCCTAAACCCCTAAACCCTAAACACTAAACTCCTAAACCCCTAAACCCCAAACCCCTAAACCCTAAAACCCTAGACCCCTAAACCCCTAAACCCTAAACCCCTAAACCCTAAAGATCCCTAAAGACCCAGAAGCCCTATTCTAACTATGAAGGCCCCTACATTACCCCGCAGCACCCAGCCCCGGCTCAAGAGGCTCAGGCCCTCTCGGACCGGCACTGGGACTTCCAGGTCCCAATCGATGAGTTTAGGGGTTTCGGGCTTAGGGTTTCCGGCTAGGGTTTAGGACTTAGGGTTTGGGGATTTAAGGTGTTAGGGTTTCGGGCTTAGGGTTTAGGATTTTGGGGTTTAGGGTTTCGGGCTTAGGGATTTTGATTTAGGGTTTAGGATTTCGGGTTTAGGGATTTTGAATTTAGGGTCTCGGGCTTGGGGATTTAGGGTCTAAGGATTTTGAGTTCAAGTCTAGGGCTGAGGGTTTAGGGGTTTTGATTTTGGGTTTAGGACTTAGGATGTAAGGTTTTGGGCTTAGGATTTAGCATTTGCCTAAACCCCCGAAGGTAGGTAACATAAGGGCTTAGGCTTAATACGTATGAAAGAATAATTCTACATACATACGGGGTCCAGGTAGGGTTTAGGATGTCGGGTTTCGGGTTTCGGGCTTAAAGCTGTGTGCCATAAACAACTCTCAACAGCCCTGAAACCAGGCGAAGGTCTTGCCGGGCGGCTCCCTTTTCGCAACCTCCGGCGTCCGGCAAAGAACAGCCGCCCAAGCAGCAGCCCTTTCAGATTTCTTAAACAAAACAACACATGGACACAATAGTAAACAACAGCAACTTGAATGGACATGCCTGGGGTGGTAGGCGCAGGTCAGGATGGCTTCTGCCGTTGGCGGTGAAGTACTGTGGCCGAGTGTATGTGGTGCTTCGATCTCCTCGATTGTAGTGGTGATGCCTTCATCGTTGTCGTTGTCATCATCGCCGTGGGTGGTCGTCGTCGTCCTCCTCCTCGTCGCCGTCGTGCTAGTAGTTATCGTCGTCGTCGTCGTCGTGGTAATAGCTGTCGTCGTGCCCGTCGGTGGTCGTCGTCGTGGTAATAGTTGTCGTCGTCGGGTAGGGGACGTGGTAGGGGCTTGGGTCGGGGTAGCGTGGGCAGGTGAAGGTGGGTCCGGGTTGAGGCAAGGGTATAGAGCTGTAGCCACCCAACGGCGGAGAGCAATCTCGCGAGGAGCATACCTGATCCAGAAATCTGTAGACAAGGGATTCGGGAACACGATGGTGCTGATATTATGAACTTTCAAGGACAATAATAAGCATAGTCCCAGGGACATACAAAGCTGAACTCGGCCCGGGTTTGAGAGAGGTAGTCGTCGTCGTCGTCGT
>CAJNJA010008780.1:0-14720 GCA_905231915.1 Symbiodinium necroappetens | reverse complement strand
CCACCACCACCACCACCACCACCTTTTTCTGCTTACTACTGCAGCAGCGATTGCTCCTACGCAGATTTCCATTCTCTGCCCTTAGCTTGTGCAGGAGGTTGGTGTCGAGCTGCTGGCTCAGGACGAGGAGGCTGAACACCCAAATTTCAGGTTGTAACTGCTTAGGGTTTAGATGGGGTTTAGTGTTGGGTGTTCCGTGTTCTTACCAAGCCTTTTCGGGCTTGTCAGGGCTTAGCGGTTTAGGGAACTACAGGGCGATGGGTCGGTGTTTGTCATGTAGGGCTGTTGCATTGAGCTGCGGGTTAGAGCTGGTAATTACATGAATGTAGGGTAATGCTATTGGTGTTGCAGAAGACTAACCCAGCACCCTTGCAAAGCCTTCAAACTCCTGAGCCCCAAGGCCTATAAGCCCCAAAAAGCCCCCGAACACTATAATAGGGGCCTGAATCATTACCTTTACTATTTTGGGGGTTCCTTGTTATAATTATAGTATACTATACCCCCAATGTCCTATTCGAATTATTCAGGCCCTACACAACATGCCTCCAAGCCCTGTAGGCCCCGACTTAGAGGCTACGAAGCTCCCCAAAAGGCCCTCTAAACCCCAAGCCCGAAACACCGTGCTGTAGGGGCCTTAAGAATTAGAATAGAATTTTGGGCTCCTTTACAGAAGCTTATAATAATGAGGAACCATAAAGAATAAAACTGGTAGTTATTTAGGCTTCTGTATTATAAACCCTTATAGATTCCTTCAAGGAGCCCGAAACCCTAACATGCCACATGCCAGGCCACCGAATGAAGACGGAACGGGCAGGCTGGTTTCGGTGGTTTTAAGGTTATCTTTCAAAAGAGGTGCGATCGTGCTGAATGCACCACGCGCTTGCCGAACTGAAGTCTCGACCCTTTTGTAACTCTTATAGTCGTAGAGTAGGTAACCTTTAATCTTTTTTTTGGGGGGGGAGGGTACTAGGACCCCTGTATTAATCTCACAGGTCAACCTTCAATTTCCTTTTTTGGGACACTGGACAAGCATCAACGATGAAGGCCCCTACATTGATATAGGGGCCTAACTACTACCTATACTATTTTGGGGGTCCGTCTGAGGATTATCGTTAATAACGGGCTCCCCAAACCCTATTCTTGTTAGTGAGGCCCCTGGACCCAAACCCTAAACCCTACAACCCTACAGCCCCAAGCCCTAAAAGCCTAGAAACCACCCTACAGCCCGAAAAGCCCGATTCGAATTATTATGGGCCACTGCATTAGAAGGGTTTCGGGCTCTCCGACCTTTTGCTGCGGCCTTTGTGGGGTTTACAAGGCTCAGGGTGATGGGGTTTAGGGCTTAGGGTTTTGGGTGTAGGGGCTATGGTGGTTCTAGGGTTTAGGGATACAGGGTTAGAGGGCTTAGGGGTGATAGGATAAATTAAGGGGGTTTGGGGCTTGGGGCCAGGTCAGGGTTACCACAGCGACTGATAAGCCATGCATTTTCAATGGGTGTACCTGAATTTGAGGGGGTTGGCTTGGCCCGGGCACCTCAAGCACGCACGAGGCGCAAAGAATAAGAAGGGAGAAAACGAGCCAGGACGAACAATGAAAACTCATCGAAAGAAAGGATCGTACTTCTCGGTTGTTGCAAGCACACGAAATGTGCAACAAAAATGGGCTGCTGCGATGACAAACAAAATGTGGAGCAACGGGTGTCTGGGGCAGGCCAAAGTATTCTGTAGTGGCGATGTCTTGAGTAGCGCCCAAGACTCAAGAGTAATATAGAAGCCCAGAGATTTGCAACCCTAAACCCAAAAGTCATGAACATACCATGAAGGAGCCCAAAACCCGCAAAACCCCATTCCACTTGCTTAGGCCCCTACATCAGCATTCTCGGTTTAGGGCTTAGGGCTTACCCATAGGCCCCTAAGTATTTCCTTTTTTTAATTATGGTTTATATGTAGAGTCCTATAGGGTAATCCCAAAAAGGAACTACTTAGGGGCCTATGGTTAGGGAGTTAGGGCTCAGACATGCAGGTGCCAGTTATCTCAGCGATCCGAGTGAACCCGAAGCGGGTATGACGGCAGGCGCTCCCTGAATGTGTTTCCGTCTTTTGCTGTCTACCGGCCTAAGCCCCAAGCACTATAAGCCCTAAACCCCGAACCCCTAAACCCCTAACCCCTAAACCCTTGACCCCAAGCCTAAGTATCATGTTGATTCCGAGTTTGGGTCGCGTTTACCGCATGGGGGCGTGGTGGTGTCCCTGCTTTTCTTCACATAGACTTTGGCAGGTCATCTTTCTGCCTTGCCACAGCCATAAACCCCAGAAGCCCTAAACTCCCTAAACCCTAGAAGCCCTAAACTCCCTAAACCCTAAAAGCCCTAATCACCCTAAACCCCAAAAAGGCCCTAAACTCCCTAAGGCCTAAAAGCCCTAAACTCCTAAAGTCGAAACGCTTCTTTCCGGGACTATTGGAGATGGACGATCAGTGGAGCGTCTGCAGCCATGCAAAAACTCCGGTCGCCAGCGCCTATTGCCCAAGCCTATATGGAGTCACTGGACAACAGCTTGCGGAAAGTCTTGTTTGTGGGCAGAAGCGGATCATGGATGATAGTCGTACGTTTATACCTGCATGAAGGTCTACATATCTTCAGCTCCTTGCCCCAAAGTGCACCAGTTGGAGGTTATTGTTTGTCTTCTTATCCTGTGTTGGAGTTCTCCACTCTTGGAAGCTCCAGATGCTCGATGTTACACCCACACGACTAGCCACAGCTCCAGACCAAAGCTGTATCCCGAACAAGAAATAGAACCAATATGTCCGTGCTTCAACCCGCGGTTTGTGCCAAGACCTCGGGGTGCAGTTCCTTCAAAGTTACGCACTTGGCCCTGATATTCGAGAGGTTGAACTCATGGTTCCGGTGTCAACCTATTTCTTGCACCCAAACCGTACTTTTGCTAAACCCTAAACCCCAAACCCTCAACCCAGAACCCTAAACCCTAAACCCTGTAGGAAGATGGTGATACCTTCTGCCAGTCTTGGGAGACCTCCAAAAGCCTCCAGCTGACCCCGGGAATCGGTACCAGGGCCGGCCTCTTCTCTTCCCAAAAGGCTCCAAAGTACCTATCATGGTAGAATGTAGGGTTGCTATGAGGGGCTTAGGGTTTGGGGTACCTTGAAGGGTTCCTAAGTAGCTATATAGTAGAAGGTAGGGTTTCTATATAAGGAGTGGTTATTATGCTTTGGGAAAGTATCCCCCCCATAACAGTACCTAGGACCGTTTGGGCTTCAGTTTGACGTTGCAGAGCTTCTGGGGGTCTAGGGGAACTTGAGGCATGAGGTGCTGCTTGTGTTTTGCTACTGTTGATGATATATATATATATATATATCCTTAGCATATACCTTATAGGGACCCTATAAACTATGGGGATTAGTATGCTCATTCTGGGTGATGAAGGACTTATATCATCAACCGTAGGACTCAGCCGGCCGTTGTGTTCCCCGGTGCTTTGAGTCTGGGAATTGAGGGTTTCCAGCTTGCGTCAAGCTTTCAATCACTATTGCCGACACCACGGGGTCCCACCCACCCGTCAGATCCAGCGTGATATGTTCACGGTGTAGGGTTCAGGTTTTCAGGAGTTTGGGGCTTAGGGTTTAGGGTTTAGGGTTCAGGGTTTAAGGTTTTCGGGTTTAGGGTTTAGGAGTTTGGGGCTTAGGGTTCAGGCTTTTGGGTTTGAGTTTGTGGAGGTGGCCTCTGGTCTGGCCCTGGACCGGTAAATATCACATAAAACTGTGATGCTTCACTCGATGCCCTTTTTTCACCGTGCCGCAGAGGATTCTTCACCACTTCTCTGCCAGAAGACTTCCTGCATGAGTGTATAGCAAAGTATAACTGTGATCTTCTATATAATGCCTATATATATACTGTCATTTGATATTCTGGTCAAGACTAATGCAAGTTACAATAATGTATTTTTTGAGCACCACCATTACCGGAACAGCATTCAGGGCATCATCAACAACAACAGCAGCAACGATGACAACAACAGCATCAGCGACAGCAGCAGCGACAACGACAGCAACAACAAAAACAATATCAACAGCAACAACAGCAACAACAACAGCACGAGCAAGAGAACCAGCTACAGCGACAGCGATAGCAACTGCAACATTCTCTGTCTCTGTTCTGAGTTTTGATTACGTGCGTTCATCTGTGTACTTGCTTGCTTTGTAGTAGTCGTAGTAGCAGTAGTCGTGGTTGTCGTCGTGGTCGTAGTCGGAGTAGCAGGAGGCAGTGGTAGCTGTAGCAGTGGTGGCAGCGGCAGTGGCAGCGGCAGTAGTACTAGCAGTAGTCGTCGTCGTCGTAGTCGTAGCAGTAGCAGCAGGAGTAGCGGGAGGAGGAGGAGCAGCAGCAACAGCAATAGTATTGCCTAAACCCCAACACCTAAACCCTTGCTTCCAGCAGTTGCAGGCTCTCTTCGGCACAAATCAATATCCGCACTGCCTCGGGCACATTAGTTGTTCCAACCTGTTCGCTTCACCCGGAATGTGGACTTCCTCGTGGGGGGCTATGTCGGAGCCATAATCTTGCCGGCGGGAATGCTTCCGAAAGGCACCATCAGCTTCTGCATTCCTCCGAAAATCCCGAGCCCTAAAATGCTTAAGCCCCGGGACCCTCATTCAGAAGTGAGCCATGAAGTTATCAACTCTAGTCTCACTCCCGACACGTCACCCTAAACCCTATACATAAAGTCTACACAGTCATAGCATTTTCAGTGCATTTGGGCTTTTGTCTGGGCCGACCTCCCAGGGAGTTCTGCATCACTAGCCAAACGCAGATGCCTGTTGACGCAAAAGCATGGGGACTCCGCGGACTTGCCCGGATTCCGATCTTCGGCTCACCGAAACCCTAAACCCTACCGTACCTATAGACCCCAAAGAACCTACCTGTTGAAGGATTTCTATAAGGTAATCATAATAGGAACCCGAAAAGGGAGGTTCTTAAGGGCCCAGGTACACCTAAACAGCAATCGTAAGCTTTGAGGGGTCCGAGTGCAAGAAAAGCTCGGAGCGATGAGGTTTAACTTTGTTCTATCCTCTGGCCTATGCGATTATGTTTCTTGTTCTCCGCTTGGCATACAACGATGCGCATGAGTGGGTGCCTGGTGTTGACCTTTGGATTGCACGAGTTCAGCTTTCATTCTACGCATAGTGGAATGGGGCTTAGGCTTTAGGGTTTAACGGCCTTAGCATTCAAACTGATGCCATGGCTTGTTGGGTTGCTCCGTCAGCTGTTGTTCGCACGTCACCAAATACTACAACGAACAGATCGAGCAGTAACACATACTCGGCGTACCGGTCGTGACAAGCACTACGAGTCACTACGAGACATTATGAAAACGAAACACTACGTAAATAAATCCATGTTGTTGTCGATGTCTCCCGATCGAATCACTAAATCATGCCGAACCCTCGAAGCAAATTTTCTCATCAACAGATGTTGCTGATTTACGGATTTACCTACTGCGCAAATAAAGCTGCTTCAAAACCTGAACTATAATTGATGTGCTTCACTCTTGCCAAAGCTGACTGGTGTGATTTGACTTGCCCGCCTATGTTTTAAGTCAGGGAGACTTGAAGGAAGCGTATATGGCATTATCGTACGTGTTTAGGGTCGGGATTACGACGACGTTTGTAAACATAGCTATCCACGTGACATGCAAGACCTGGCACCAGGTTGAAGGGCGCTGTATATTGTTTTGTACAATATTTCAATTTCAATACGATATACACTATGTATCTATCTGTATATATATATATGTATACATACATATATATATATATCATTTGATACTATATGAGATTCGAACGACTACGCAAAGGCTCCCTGGAAGCCCCACCGACCACGATTGCTGAGGCGACTACCTGGACACCGCCGCACACCGGAGGTGATCTGGGCGCCGGCAGCAACTGTGGCCGCACTGAGTCTAAAGCATCTGATTCCGGGCGGTTCAGATATGCACCGGACTCCGTCACTCTTTACAGCATTGAAGTATGTCCGTCCCCTTATCTAGCCAAGGCCAAAGTGGTTTAGGGTTATTTGATGTTTCCATGACCAAGCGCAATGCTGTGCGGACAAGTACACGTACGTTGCCTTTGAGGGTTCTCGTGCAGCTGTCTGCTTCGCCTCTAGACTGTAGTAAACGGGTTTAGGGTTTAGGGTTTAGGTGCTGCAAGGCTCTGGCACCATTGCTGCTTTTGTTTATTCTCCTCTGGGCCTACACGGTTTTGGTGCTGAACTTGATCGACCTCGACACGCAATGCAAACACTCCTGCCAGCCAACCTAAAGGACCTCATGACAAGCAGGGGCTCTATACCCTAGCTTGTACTATGAATCCTTACACTATATTTGAACCTTTATTTCGTCCCGAAGGAAGTCGCTGGACATGACGAGATGCCATGTGTAGCGAGATTACATACCTCTACGCGTCCGAACAGCACGGCGATGCAATCCCATTTTTTTGTTCCGTTGGGTTACAGTACAGCACGCACTTCAAGATGCCCGTTTATTGGAGTCTAGACTTACTAGTCCTGTAATGGGGTCATATTCTCGGCGATCTCCTACCAACGTCAAAGTCCCGGTAGCAATTGAGCCCAACATGTCTTGATGAAACGTAGTGGAAAGCATCTGCAGGCAACAAGGGGAGGGACACATGAGCTATTGCTGCAGGATGAACTCAAAGGTGTAGATTTCCGGGCGCATCAAGCCTGAACGCACTCTGGCCGTTTGGCTGTGAGCTGTCTGCCACTATGGAATGAGGCTTCAGCATTGCGCGGTCTCAGCGAGGGCACCTTCAGAAAATCTACTCCAGGTCTACACCTTCCGCAGTAGGTCGCACTCATGACCCTGTAATTTCGGCCGAAACCCCAAAACCCAAAAATCCAAAACCCTAAAACCCTAAACCCCCAAGCCGCAAACCCTAAAACCCTAAGGCCTAAACCTTGACACCCTAAGCCCTAAACCGACGAGACGGCCACCCGAGGCACGCGGAGGAGATGAGGAACAGTGGGGGCGAATCGAGGAGCTCTGAAACAAACTCGCAACATAGGGGCTCCTAAGTACAGCTATGCCACCCAAAGGGTCCAAAGTACCTATACAGTATATATTCGGAACTGTTATCATGCTTTGGGAAAGTATCCCCCACAACCGTACTTAAGACCCTTTGGGCTATAGATCATAACCCCAAGTCTATTCTCTGTTTTCATACCTTTAAGGGCTCATACAACTATAGGCTATAGAACATACTCCCCAAATCCCTTAATCTCTACTGTAGAACCTACCCCCCAAAAAACCCTTACTCTCCACTAACCCTAACCCTAAACCCTCAGCCCAATTCCCTTACTCTTTTTTGTTCATGAGTAGTTCTAAATGAGGGTCCCTGTTGGTGTCCCTTTTTAAAGGCGCCCTAATTTAGGGAACTACCCTCATGGCCCCTATATTCGGCTAGGCTCAAGTCTGATAGGTCTCAGTTAGAGGCCTCGGGTTCGGGTTTAAGGTTGAAGGTTTAGGGCTTAGGCTTTAGGGTTTTAGGATTTAGGGTTTAAGGTTAGGGTTTCGGGTTTAAGATTTAGGGTTGAGGGTTCAGGGTTTAGGATTTAGCAGCATCCAGTCAATTCAATCGACACTGTGGTGTACTATGTTGTGTTATTATATTACAGTGCTTTATACTATTTTCCTATTTTGTTTCATCACATCATGTGACTATTCCATCTTTTCGAATACAGTATGTTATATTTAAATACTAACATATATATATATAGATATATATATATATAACTATATTTATCTTATCTTATCTTATCTTATCTTATCTCATCTTATAACGCGATATAATAACTTTGAACATTATACAATATGTTGCTTGAGTATATTATTGCCTGTCATTTTACAATATACTTCAATATATTATGCGTTATGTTTTGCTATGATATGGTATGATTCACTATATTGCATATCACTATAGCTTTGAAGAATTAAAGTTCTACAAACAGGCCCGAAGCCCTGCCCACTGAAAGGATTATCTCAACACGGTGTTTAGATGTCCTTGAGATCCTAACCGTCCTAACCAACAACGATACGCACCATGCCCCAACTGAAACACAGCAATTCCGAAGCGACACGAGAAGTGCACCGAATCTTAGATCTTCAAGCTTTAGAGAGCGCTCGGAGATGCAAGAAGATAGATAGACAGGTAGATAACTAGCTAGCTAGATAAGTAGATAGATCGACAGATGGATACATAGATCGTCGAACGGTAGATAGCTAGATATAGACAGATTAGATAAGTTTGTATTGGATTAGATTAGTTCAGATTAGACTAGATCAGATAGATAGATAGCTCGATCGATCGGTAAGGTTAGTTAGATAGATAGATCGATCGATAGATAGATAGGTTAGATAGATGGATGGATGATTACCTGGATGGATGCATGGATGGATAGATGGATGAGTATAGGTACAGTTAGGGGAGATACTGTTGCAAATACCTTGTGTCTTTTGCTGGTTGCCGATGCTTTGTCGAAGGACTTTGGCTGGTCCGAAGCCCTGGTCGTTTTTCCCTCTACTTCCTAGGGCTTGGGGCCTGGGGTTAGGGCTGTAGGGTTTTAGGGTTAGTTTAGGATTTCCTGTTTAGGGTTTTGCCACTCTGGGTAGTCAGATCCTCACCCTCGGTTTCGTAAGAATTCCCGGCGATACCCTAAATCCGAGACTTCATTCAAACAGCCTATGCAGTCTCAGCTTGCATCCGTAGCTCAGACGTTACCGTGAGTGGGGTTCATCTCTTCGAGACTCACGGCGTGAATCTCTCAGCCGACTTGGATGATTTGCATTCCTCGGAGCCTATTTAGGCTTGGTACCTAAGCCCTAAGCTAAACCCTAAGTCCCAAATCCTAGGCCCAGCCCAGAGGGCTTAAAGCTCCGGGTTTGGATGACAGCAGACACGTTCTCAGGAAAAATAGAGTTCGGGGCCTTTTTCACCCAACTGCAGTGAGTGGAGTGCCCTCGTAGGGCCCTTGCTGGCTCTAAGATTCCGGTTTAGGGTTTAGGGATTTGCTTGGAGTGGGCTGAGATGCGAATTTAGGGTTTAGGGTTTGGGGTTTGCAATACCCCGAGCCTGTATTACCAGAGGTTTCGGAAGCTCGTTCACAGACCAACACAACCGCCACATCAAAACTCGCCATGTGTACCAAAGAGGTTCACCACTTTATGGAGCATTCTGGAGACCTTGTCAACGCCTCCTGAAATCTCTTCAACATAGGGGTAGTTCTCTACATTAGGGTCCCTAGGTTAAGTTCCTTTTTTATAAAGGGGGGCCGTACCGTATTGGCAAAAAGGGACCCTATTTTGGAGAACTACCCATGTGTGTGTGTGTGTGTATATATATATATATATATGTACACATATATTAAGCCCTATGCCTGAATAGCCCCAAGCCCTAGCACCTAGACCTAGTACCTTGTGCAACACCTTAAGCCCGACTCTTTTGAACGGTGAGCCCTAAATCCTGGACCTATTCCGTCTTCCCGGACTACCGAGCTTTGTTCAGGTCCTGGGATACTGGCTTCTCGGATGATGAGAATCTGCTGAACCTGGCGTCCGGATCTCATGCGTCAAACCGGGTGTCTTTAGGCTTCAGGGTTTCGGAAAATTGGGGCTCTGGGGTGTAGGATTTGGGGATTAGGTGAATGAGTTTGTGTAGTTTGGGCCTGATTTGATGTGGTTCTGCCTGCTTGCACCAAAGACATGCTGATGGCGGACTTTGGACACTGAACTTTCGCTTTTCTGTAATTGCTAACCACCACAGTTCCATCTGGAGCTTCCGTTGTCGGAAGGCGTGGCATTGAAAGAGAGTAGGGGTTAAGGGGTTTAGGGTTTAGGGTTTAAATTAGGGATTCGGGTTTAAGTTTAGGGTTTAGAGTAAACTGGTGAGTCCAACATAGCCTCGCAACATGCTGCTTTATCTTAATTAGCGCGTTCGGGGCTGAGTAGCTAACCTTTGACCTTTTGGGGCTTATGTAATCCTACGGTAACTTGGGTTTAGGGCTTCGGGCGTTTTAGGGTTTAGGGTCTTAGGGTTTAGGGTGTAACTAAGCAGCTTAACCTTTTTTTGGCTAGGGTCCTTAGCCCTAAGTTACCATAAGACCCCATTTCCTCCAGTAGGTGGCCCGCTTTCGGCAAGGGGCTTAACATATCCCGGAGCTCGAGACCCTACCTTGGTAGGCCCAGCTTTTTTGGACGTCTGATATTTTTTTCACGTATTGGGGTCAAGATGATCTTAGTTACGAACATGTATAAAAGCCTTGAGAGGAAACCTAGCTACAGACACACGCATATGCCATGAGCCTCCGGGGCAGGTTAAGCATAGACTTGTTGAGGGATGCAAGGCAATCCGCATGGCCCTCTTTAAGAATGAGGCACAGAAGATAGGTCAGTTAAACCAGAGGCATCTGCAGAACCTTCAGTGCGATAAATATGACGCCCTCGCGGAAGAAATCCCGTGCCGCAACCTTCGTCAAGTCCAAGGTATGCCGTATCCCACAACACCTATCGCTTCAATCGAGGCTTCGGACATATCATGCCTCATCGTGCCGAGTCTGCGAATATAGAACAAGTCTTCAGGGCGATGAAGCTATAAGTGTGTCGGAGGGTTTTGCTGGTTGATGGAGCTCTTGCCTCTTTTGCTGCGTTTGCTGAAGGCCCCATGTACCTATAAAGCACATATACTTCGGCCGTAAAAGGTTTTCTGTTTTGGTACCTTTATGAGGCCTAGGTATGTACGTACATGTATTTATTTTGCAGGTACATGGAGCCCCAGGGCTTGGGTCACGATCTTTCAGCCGTCTTTATCGTGTAGCTTCGTGGCTTTAGCAAGCTTGCCCAAAGGGTCCAAAGTACCTATCATAGTAGAATGTAGGGTTTCTAAATTTGGAATTGTTATTATGCTTTGGGAAAGTATCTGCTTATTCAAAGGGCTCTCACTTCGTAGGAATGTCATGTAGCCGCCCCCGGCCGGTCACAGCATGTCTGCTTGAACTGAACTGATTCCTCGCATTTGTACCCTTTCGGCCAAGAACATAGGACTTTCCTGAATTCTCAACTTCTAGACAGCAGCTGCAGGTCAGGGCTGGACCTCCACATCCGCCTCAGTTTTCGTTGAAAGCCAACAGCCGCGATCTCTCTGATGCCTACTCCAGCAACCCGAAGCTTTTGGAGTCCTTGCATCCTAAACCCCTAAACCCCTAAACCCCCAAACCCCTAAACCCCTAAACCCCTATAAACCCCTAAACCCGGAACCCGCGGGACTTCGAATTGTGAGCCCCATTTGCCAGGAATGCAGTGTGGGCTTTATGGCGCCGTGCTCTCCCGTGCGCCTCAGGCAGGCGGCTGCCATGCCCTCTAAAGCGTCGTTCTTCTGACAGCACTGTCTGTCATCATGTCACGCATCCTTCTCATCGTGCTGGTCGTCAGCATGCACATGCATGCACATCAACGTCTAAATTTTCTTAGCCCTCCTTGTAAGCCTCCAGCAGCAGCAGCAGCAGCAGCAGCAAAGAATAAGAATAATGACAGGTATAAGCAGCATCGGCCGTAGTGCGAGCGACAACACCACAAGAACCACCACACAACTACCACTGCCAGCGCCACCACCGCCCTGAAACACCAACAACAGCAGCGGCAGCAGCAGCAGCCACAGTGAAGAACACGCGACTATGACAGCAACACAATGAATGGTGTGTCTCCTTGCCTTTCCCTTCCTGATTCACAAACCCTAAACCCTAAACTCCGAAGCCCTCCGTCTCAATCCCTGAAAAGCTCTGGGTGATGAATGAAGCTTGCGGGCTGGTCAGCGGAAGCCGCTTGCTCACAGCCGACATGTCGACGAAGGGTTCCTCTTGAGGCCCTCATTTTATAAAACTCCGAGACTCTGAATTATTGCAGCACACTCTTATATCAAAGAACCGAGCCTTTATAGAAGAAACCTACATTGCTACATCCCCTAAACCGTAAACCGTAAACCATTTCTGTAGACCCTATACCCTAAACAGTTACTATACCTTCTTGTAAACCCTAAACCCTAAACAACCCGTGTTATAGAGCCGAATTCTTAAAGGAACCCTGCCGTCTCGAACCGCAGCCCTGTCAAAAAAGCGTTTCATTGGGGTCCACTGTCTTCCAGCACCTCTAAACACTCAAGGTATCTGTAAGGCTTCTTTATACGGGCTACTAAGTTTAGTGAAGGGGTCGTAATAGTCTTCCAGCACCTCTAAGCCCCTTGCTCTATATCGCCACGTAAGCCCTTACATGACCCTTGTTTCGATCAAGCCCTGGCAGAGATCTTAACATTCCAGAGCTCACATGGCAGCACGCAGATGGACGAGGCGGCTCAGCTCTTGCAAGAGAGTCCGCAGGCCGGGTTCCGGGGTACCAAACCTGAGTCCTTTTGGATTCCTTACCGGAAGCATGATGAAATAATGCAGGTGCGCAAATCACTACCAAAACCATTTTTCGGGGGGGGGGGGTTCCTTATACTTCTAGTATAATGGACCCAAAACCTTATTCTACTTACTAAGGCCCCTATATTCAACCCTTAAACTAGCTCTTCTAGGCTAGAAACTCCTACCTTTTCAGTTTTTTAAGGAACCCTACTCAAATTATTAAGGCCCCTAAACCCTAAAGCCCAAAACTCAAAGTGTTAAGGCCTCCAGATTACCCATAGGCCCCTAAGTAGTTCCTTTTTGTGGTCTATATTTACAGAGTCCTATAAGGTACTCCCAAAAAGGAACTACTTAGGGGCCTATGGGCAAACCCTAATCTCCCAAAACTCTAAACCCTAAACCCCCAGACTCTAAGCTCTAAACCCTAAACCCTACTCAATGTATTAAGGCCCCTAAAGACCTTAAACCCTCAACCCTAAACCCTACTCAAAGTACTAGGGCCCCTAAACCCCTAAACCGTGAACCCTACTCAAAGTATTAAGTCCCCTAAACCCCTAAACCCCTAAACCCCTAAACCCTAAACCCCTCAACCCCTAAACCCTACTCAAAGTATCAAGGCCCCTGGGTGAAACCTGTATGAGCAGGCCGAGCCTCGAACTTTGCTGAACGACCTGGCTGCAGCCCTGGAGGTTTCTCGGCTCAAGGAAGGTTTAGGGGTTTATAGGGGTTTATAGGGGTTTATAGGGGTTTATAAAGGGGTTTATAGGGGTTTATAGGGGTTTATAGGGGTTTATAGGGGTTTAGGGGTTTAGGGAAGTTTGAGCTTCTTGGGCCAGGCGACTGAAGAAGAGAGCTACAGCAGGGACTAGAAGAGAATAATATCACTACGTATTCCCTAAACCCTAAACCCCTAAACCCGCTGACCTTGATTGCTAGGCGGAAAAGGTGCTTAAAACAAAAAACCTAAACCCCTAAACCCTAAACTCATGGCTAGCCATTCCGACAGCCTGTGGTAGGCTTATTCCCGGGGGCTTCCGAGTTGAAGGTTAGGAGCGGTCTAGGGGGGAGACGGAGCTTTAGGGTCTTGGGTTTATAGGGGGTTTTGGAGCTTATAAGTGGTCTATGAGGGTTTAGGGTTTATGACGGGTTGTGGGTTTATAAATGGGGTTTAGGGTGTATAAAGAATTTGGGGTTTACAAGTGGTTTATAAGGGGTTTAGGGTCTATATGGAGTTTAGGGCGTATAGGGTTTCGGGCTTATAAGGGTTTAGGGCTTTGGGGTTTATAAGGCTAACCCGAACCTCCAACTGTAGCTACTGGAGCCTTTCAAACTGCCACCATACTGCAGGTTCGTAGCATGCTAGTGTTTAGGGTTTAGGGTTTAGTTGGCTGGCAAAGATGATTATCGTATCAATCATGTGTCACTGTATTCACTATTGAACATGAACGCTCTGCATTCCTTCCTGTAGCCTTTTTTAGAGCCGACTCAGCACACGGCTATTGACTTCTATGCACCCCTTTATGCAATGTATTCGTGCGCAAAGGTTGCACAGAGGGATCCGCTCATGCGAGGGGGGGGGGGGGGCATGCAAGAGATCAAAAAAAAGCAATGGCTAAGGTCAGAAACGCAAGCGCTTTATCATAGTAATTAGTAATAGTAATGGTGATAGTGATAGTGATAGTAATAATAATCATAACAATAATAATAGTAATAATAATAATAATATCAACAATAATAATAACAGTATAGTTATTATCGGTTCTCTCCAACATGCAACTGTGGAACCATGTTCAATCATTCTTTTGGATTGCCTCGTTTCGTGGTGTCTGCTGTTGATTTTTGTGTGATATGTATGTATGTACGTACGTAATACGTACGCGCGTAATTGCTTATAGGTACGTATCTATGCATGCATGTATATATGTATGTATGTATGTATGTATATGTATATGTATATGTATATGTATATGTACATGTATATGTATATGTATATGTATCTGCATATGGATATGTATATGTATATGTATATGTATATGTATATGTATATGTATATGTATATGTATGTGTATGTGTATGTGTATGTGTATATGTATATGTATATGCATATGTATATGTGTATGTGTATGTGTATGTGTATGTGTATGTGTATGTATATGTTTATGTTTATGTTTATGCATATGTACATTTATGTGTATGTGTATGTGTATATGTATGTGTATGCGTACGTGTATGTGTATGT
>CAJNJA010008779.1:0-15229 GCA_905231915.1 Symbiodinium necroappetens | reverse complement strand
GAAACTCTTCAGACATGAAACTCTTCAGACATGAAAAAACTGCAGGTACGTGAAGAAGGCGTCCCTTCTTGATATCACAGCAAATCTGGACGGTCTTTGTTAGGCAGCGCAATCCAGAAATGCTCGCTGCCCCCCTGCATAATTAAAAGTTTGAAACCTTGGCACACAGGTGTTCCACACACACACACACAAACGCACGCGCGCACACACACACACACAAACGCACGCGCGCGCGCACACCTACCTACTTCGGAGTCAGCCTACAAGGCAAGTAAGCGATCGACACAGACGGACCACACCCCCATGCGTTAATACGGAACACCAGCTGCCACAATGCCCAACAACAGGTGAAGAACAGTACTTCGATGCATCAATCATGTACAACCACAAGGAAGCTGATGCAGCTTTGGCATCTGTCTGCCGTGGCAAAACGTGGACCAAGGTAGCCAGACGATGAAGATACGAAGATACAGGTACGTTTACAACACCACGCAATCAGGCTCTTCGCTGGCTGCCCCTTGACGATGGGTGGAGCAGCCCTGTCAAGGACACAGTCTCAAGGTCCCCAAGCTGTTTGCGTGGCCACACCGTGTTACCTTGCTGACTAAGATCGCACTTGGCGCCCTCCAAGAGCTCACAACAATGACCGAATACGGAAGCATTGCCGTAACACACTTCGGAATCACCCTATTGGGGAAGGCAGATCGACACAGACGGAACGCGCTCAAGTTGTAGGTATTGCCAGTGCTGTTACACCCAGCCCAGGCACGCCCATGCGGCAATGCACATGAAGATACGAAGACACATCTTGGCTGCAACCTGACGGTGGGTGGAGTAGCTTTCTGTTCTCTACGATTTCAATCGCTTGCAGTGTTAGCGAAACCCTTGGACCCACAGAGCTTCGTGCGCACGCACACACACACACACACGTATCAACGCGTGCCGCGAGGCGAAGGATATCATGACATGCGCAGCCTTCTCACAGGCGCTGACGACAGAGCCTTGCACAGCGAAGCGGAACAGAAGCCGCCAGCCGTGAATCTGGGCCACGACTGCAGGTCACTGCGTCGGCACGCAGGAAGTGGTCGCTGAGGTCCTACATGAGACGGCGGCGGGATGACGGGATGTGACGGGATGCGGCCCGGCCTTGCCTCCGCAAGCGCCAACGCCACTTCCCAGTCTTCTTCTCGCGCACAGGCGGAGATGGCCGAATTGTAGACCTCGCGAAGCGCTCTTCGCGTAGCGCCTTCTGCATTTCTAACTCGAAGCAGACTCGAAGAGCTCAGCTGCCGTCCACTGTGTTGGGCTTCCAAATCTGACTCCAAGCATCCTGCAGTACTGCAGGAACCTAGTCGCGGCTAGTCGCGGCTAGTCTGTTTGACTCCTCAAGCAAGACCAGGACTTGAGGCCAGCTGGCGCCGTTCGCGCAGCTGGTCACCACGGCGCAGAGCTGCAGAGCCAGAAGTCACAAGCAGCCTTGACACCGACCTCTAGATCCGAGGTGCTGCCATGGCATCGGGCACCGGCCCAAATCGACACATGTCTCTGAAGACCTCAAGATGTCGGACAGGAGAAGAGACTCTCTCGGTGCTTTCGTGTCTTCCTTATAGCCTTTCTCTTCGCTTTTGCTTTCTGCTCCGCGGCTTGCCCCCTGCCTCGAGGCAGCGGCGCCACTGCTTCGCGGCGCCCAGCAGGCGCATCAGCGCCTGGCGGGCAAGCCGAAAGCGAGAAAGAGCCGCACAACGCGGCTCGCAGGCGCAGGGCGCGGCGCCGTGCAAGCGATGGCATCCAGCAGTGTGAAGTGCTCTTCGAGCACAAAGAGCCTCTACGGCCAGTGCACAGCTGCCAATCTTTGGCATTCGGTAGCTTTCGACACATCATCCAGGAAAATGAACACGGCGAGAAGCAAGGTAACTCATTTCAGCTCAGTTCCAAAGATACGTTTTCGGTCAAGCATGATCACGGAATGCCAAGCAATCGAGTATGGTCAAGAGGGTTGTTTACCCTGTCCCGCTGCTCACCAACCTTCAACGCACCAGACGTACTTGCGAAAGGTCTTGGCAGTGCTCCAAGAATAAGGCCAATGAATGGAAGGGTTTATTAACGAAAGGCAAATAATCGGCGGCCAGCAAAGCTTCCCTTGCTTTTTTGCCTTCCGAAGTCTTAAATGGTCCTTGCCGAAACTGCTTTCTTGGAATGCAAGCCCAGATGCGCCACATCCCATCGCTGCGAGCTCTCGCACCTAGCCGCACCGTGAAAGAAGAAAGGGCGCAGCGACTTGGTGTTCCAAGCACATGCCGGGCCAACACGCGACAGAGGCCACTGCCTGGTGTGATTTCGACTTCAAAGACCGAAGAAATACATTCAAGGGATCGAAGCGGGTGCTTAGCATCAGCATCGACACCCAGGAAATTAGGCTAAACGTTGAGTGGCCCCTTATCGAGTTTAGGGTTTGTCGCCCTCTGTTCTTTTCAGGTCTGTGGGCGGAGCCTGCGGCCTTCTGCTCCCAATCCCAACAATACAGACATAGATCATACCAACTACATGCGTAATTACATGCATACAAAAACGTACATACATACATACATACATACATACATACATACATACATATGCAATGCACCTTTTGCGCGGTGACACACAAGTCAGAGGAATATGCGGGCATGACGATGGCAGCATCGCGGTGAGCCGATTCGGGCACGGCCTTAGTTCCCCTTTGAGAATGTTTTTCAAAGCTCGTGGAGTCGACGTTCCGGGAGTACTCCACCACCTGTTCGCGGACAAGTCCAAACTGCAGGACTTTTATCGAGAGAGCTGGAATCGAACTCAACGGAGAGACGAGGAGGAGATCAGCAGACGAGCTCCTCATAGACCGGCCACATTTGGATGTGATCGAAATCCCCAAAATCCGCCCTTTCCAGCCCCAGCGCCAGCACCAGCAACAAGCTCCGCCACGACCAGCACGACGGTCACTGGAGCTCCCACAAGGTTACCGGAACGACTTTGTAGCCGACTACGAGTCGGTGACAGTGGACGGTCGCCCTCGAAAATCCCCTGACCAAATCTTGGTGGGGGCCGAAAAGATGCTGGGTCGCATGGTCGCGGAGAATTCGAAGACAAGACAACACTCTACAGCTTCGAAGCAGGTGAACCCTGACCCTTACTTTTCAACGACCAAGCCCAATGTCCGAAGCTGCTCACCGGCGAGGTCGAGACCCTCTCTAAGGTCGCCACGGTGCTGCCGACCCTCTGGAAGCGAACAAGTTCGCCGTTACTGTATGTTCGCACGATGGGGTCCAAACGCTGTCGTCGCGGATTACTTCGGTTTGGTTGCAGGACTTGGTTCGCGACAACCTTTAGGAGTTCCCTCAAGTCCGCCTCTACTGGAAGGAGGCGATGGTGCTCTGTTCGCACAGCACCTTCGCCGAAGCGGTCGCGCCCGTCACCACAGCACAGAGGATGCTTGTCGCGCTGGGCTCCTCCGGACCATCCCACCAAGGGCGCAGAGAAGGGCAAGAAAGGCGACCACAAAGGCGACTCTGTGCAGGTCAACACCAACAGAACCAGCAGCGTTAGCAGTGCCGTTTGTTCGCATGGGGGTACTGCAAGTTCGGGGCCAAATGGAGCTAGCACGAACAACGCATCAAGGTGGCCACGGCCAGCGAGCAGTGCCGCCGGCAACCCCAGCCCGGAAGGCCTCAACCGTCGGCGCGCCACCCCGAGGTAGTTTCGCAATTTTCGCAGACAGGCCCACGGTCAGGTTCGAGAAAACATCACAGGACAGTGGTGCACCCATCGGGTGCCAAGGATCTGCATCTTGGAGGTGCAGACGGCGTCGTTTGCAGAAATGGTTTATGGATCCGAGTCCAGTGGGTAGAGGATGCCCTTGCAGGAACTTGGAAGGCCTCTCGGCTGAGAGAGGTGCGACCGGGGCTCATCGATGTGGAAGCTGGCCAATTATCTAAGGACCCTCGGGCATCAATATGTTGGGCGAGCGAGGAAAAGACTGCTCGCGAAGACGTTCGGACTCTTTGGGTGCTGATGATGAGCAAAGTGGAAAACACAGGATTGCAGCAGCATTGCAGCACCGACACTTTCCGCCGGGATTGGCCACACCAAAACCGTCAAATTGCCATGTACACTATCAAGCACATGTTGCGCCACGGAGGGGAGCCTAAGGCTTGGTTGGAGCTGTAGATGAGAAAGCACTCCATCGTACACCGTGACAAGGTTGCTCATGAACTTCGCACCCTCATAGACTTTGTATGGTATGGGGGAACGTACGACCAGAAAAAGTTGGGGATCTTCCCTCAAGCCATTCCTGATTGAAACGCTGCATTGCGGTCCGCAAGACGGGGAGGGCACGCAACCCAACTCTGTCCGGACCATCCTGCGCTCGCCCTCGGAGGTCGTATAAATCCAGGAGTGTCCCGGCTTCACCCCGAAGCAGCACACTGCGTTCGTGCCAAACCGTAACATCCTTGTAGAACACCACCGCTTTCTGCCGGCCGGAAGTTCCAGAACACCCCCGCCCCGCCGTCGGCCATGCCCAGCAGACAGGGAAACTTCGGTCTGAGTTCCCCTGCGCCAATAAGCACCACAACCGAATGCCATAAAGTGAGAGACAACAGGCCCTACCACAATCGCCAAGGCCCCAAGCTGGAGGATGTACGGCGTTGTATCCGGAACGACTTCCTCCGGATCTTTGGAGCCCCTGGGAGATTCCTGCTCTGAAGGAGCCGGACATTCTAGTTCCTCCGCCAACTGTTCAGCAACGAATTTCAACGCGAAACTCCGGGGAGGTTCCTCGCAGCAGCGGAGATGGCGCGATCGGACTGATTAAAGATCTCTCATGAGCAGCCGACCTCCGAGGAGGAGCAAAGCCATTCAGGTAGGGGGCACCTTTGAATGCCGGCGACAGCATCGGTGCTCTGCCCCAGTATTCTCACATACATACATACATACATACATACATACATACATACATACATACATACATACATACATATGGGCACACATAAACACATACATATGTGCATAGATACATGCACTTCTGCATACGGCGGTATGCAGCAATGCATTCATGCAAACCTGCAGGCTGAAAGAAAGACTATATGTACATGCAGGGTTTGAGTTGCCCTCCCCCCGCCCACAACAACACCAAAAAAAAAACAACTGGCCATCGAAATCATATCATCATCCACTCTCGTTCCGGAATTCGGGCCAGGATCCAAGCTCCAAGATTCCCGATTCACGATTGTCCTGGATTGCAAATGCACGAAACCAACACCAAAGCCCCCTCCAATAGAAACGAGGAAGTCAGCTCCTTCACTTCCATGGGAGGAATATGAGAGCATGTTTCAATGACATTTGATCAATGATTATGTGGAGAACAGCTTCTTTTTAGAACTGCTTTTCTTATCTTTTCTTGTCTCACCAGGAAATGAAAGTGCTTCGATGCACAGCGAGGCTTCAGGAAGCAAGGCACCTCCTCTACCTAAGAGGGATGAAAGCTTATGCATGTCTTCATAGACAGGATACGGTTCCGCGAGCTTGCAACACGAGCAACGGACAGACCTAGCTACAGAAGAGAAAGCAGCTTTAATGCGTCTCGACTAATCAGAACTCTTGTCTTTTGACATGTCTAACACCTGCCTTACCTTGACGCAACTCCTAATTTCTGCTAGGGGGAGCACCATGCAGGTGCTGCGGCTTATTTTAAACGTAGGAAATTTACGGTTCAGGGGAAAATAGCAGGCATGTAAGCTTGTATTTATCAGGATGTTGGAATTCATCTGCCAAGAAGCAGAGAACCGCATCCATCTGGAACCCACGGCTCTGGAGATCTTGCAGAATGCCGAGAGCCTACAGCGGCTCGCGAGCTTCCCGGTGCCCTGCGCCACCGATGTCTATTCCAGCCTTTTTCTCCGCGCTGTGGCAAACGGTTGACGAATCCCGCTCGCAGTTTGATTCATTGATTCCACATCCTCAATGGATGGGAGAGAAAACTTCCACGGTCCAAGAGCCGTTGAGCATAACTAGTCGACATGCAAATAAGACATGCATCTGGCCAAAAAGCCCCAGATTTGACCCAACTCGTGTCCTTCCAGAGTCTGAAGAGTGAGAGCAAGCATTAGCAAACGCTTGGGTCAAACGGTAAGGCAGGGCTTTGCCAGGAGACAGGCCAAGCTTCAATGGCGCTGTCCAAGCACACCAAGGTGCCGAGGTTCCTAAATAGTACCGTTCGTACTTGGAATTAAAAGTTCCATCAGGGCACAAAGACAGCGGAGCAAATCAAACTGCAACATCCCTATCATGATTCGTGACATAACCAGCAACTCAGCATCAGCATCAGTGGCTGCATACAAGGGCAGTGTCAGCAAGAGTGCTATTTGCACCCTTTGCCATACCTGGATTGAGCAACTTCTTTGCTAGTTGTGCTTTTCGGGGTACGGTGCTCAATGCCAGGTACATAACCACAAGGGATAAAGCAAAAGTTCATGCTGCAGAGTCTGAGTACTTGCAGCACAAATGGTACAGTCTGCACGTGCCGGAGTTCAACACATCAGCCAAATTGAAAGTTAGCCATGGACGACCAGACACAACGCGCTTATAAAGCACGATGCGAAACACGTTGCAACTGTACATGAAGCTTCACGCTCCTCCTGGTGTTCTTGGTGCCACAGACACATATCCTGACTGGCACTGCGGGAGACTGCAGAAGTGAGGAGTGAGCGCTTTGTGCCTGGTGCAGGATAGCGGAAGCCCAAAGCACCCGCCTGCAGGGAAGCATCACTACACGCTCTGGACCTAATTGTTGGCAGCGCGAATCCGCGAACGGTTGGGGGACCTTCGTCGTCGGTGTGGGTGCCCACCTTACGCTTAGAGACGCGCTTGGGGAAGAGACAGTGCACAGATGTGCAGAGATGAGCAATACTTTCAGTGCAGGACATTGCTAGTCCTGTCGGACTCGCGGAAGGGACTTAAGAAATTCCAAACAAGGCTCCTCAGACACGTGACGTGTCAGTCCTGGAGGGCCCTGATCCAGCCGAACTGCGACCTGTCTCGCCTGAAGCAGTGTGCTCCTGTCAATCGGAACCTCAGCCGGGCCACAAGAAGTCTCGGGCCATTCTCTGATTACGTTCTGGCTGCTTAGCTGGGGCCACTTCGGGTGTCGCTGGCTGGGCGGATGGCGAGATCCTGGGCACCGCGCTGCCCGGGCTGCCCGGGCCGCAAAAAGGAACCCCGCGCGAGGATTCTCGTTTTTTGCTATTGAGCCAGCGACACTTTGGTTGGCGAGCCCGGCCTAGGCTCTGCAGTTTGTTGCGGTCACAGGCAGCATCTGGTAGTTGCCGAGGAGCCATACGAGGCCGCTTGTGGGCGTGCGCACGCTAAAGTGCGCGGTGACCTCCATGAATCTTGCGTGCGAGATTCATGCTTGCATATGCTCGGGAGGGCGGAGAATGGCGCAGGCATGCGCAGGCGCACCCTCGCGGGACTGGTCAGCGATGGTACCTGTGCGCCGTGCAAAGACATCGCAGGGCAGACTTCCGAGTCTCTGGGACTCCTCTAGGACTCCTCTAAAACTCCTCTAGGACTCTGGGGCATGGACTGGCACGGCCTTGGGCGTTGAGATCGCAGCCATGGCCACCTGCAAGTTCAGAGCACTGCACGAAGCTTCTGAGCTGACACGAGGCCACAGCAGATGTCGCAGTGTTGGACCTGGCTAAGTTCGGCTTTCCATCCATGTTTTTGCTTCTGCTGAGGCAGGTGCATCGCGCCAGCCGTCGGAGTCCCGGTTGAAATCGGAGAAGGGAGCGGCCTGAAGACAGCGACGCAGAAGGGCTAACGGCGGCGACAGCAGGACTTCTCCCAAGTGCCTAGACACCAGGGGAACGCGCATGGGCCTCGATTCATGCCAACACAAAGGAGTCCACAGTAGACTTTGAGGCCCCTGCGAAGCCATCGGCTGGGTCCTGCCAGAGATGCCGTGGCAGCATGGATGCCATCGCTTCTATGTAGGTTGGGGCTCAGGACCCGCTGAAAACACAGCTCAAGGGCAGGGCAAGCAGCCTGATCGTTGTATAATGAGCCGCAACCTCAAGCATCAAAGCTGCAAGACAGCAGAGAGTCGCCTTTGCCTAAGGCCTTTACACTCGGGGACACCAGTGGTCGAACCATCATTGCTTGGCCATCTGCAGGAGAGATATCATCGAGCCTTCGAGGGGCAAACTTCGACAGGAACAAGACACAGGGCAAATCACGCCAGTAGGGCGATAGAGGTGCTGGTGCCGGACGGCCCGTCACACGCTTGCTTGGGGTTCCTCGCGAGTAGGGCCGCTGCGCGGAGGCCGCCGCGGCGGCGCGGAAGCCGATCTTGCGCGGATCCGGGGCGCTGGCCGGGTGAGCTGGAGCAGAGCCCATCCTCGGAGAGACAGAAAAGGAGGGCTTTGGGGGCCCTTGGGCCCCACACCCGCAGGCGGCCCGCCTCTGGCTCGCTCAGGTTCTCCTGGCGAGGCTCTGAGGAGCTATACCCCAAATCCGAAGACCTGAGACCCCAACTCCTCGGCCCTGAACCCTAAGCCTCAACCCCTAGCAGCCCTAGCACCCTCCTGCATGATCCCTTCCTTTGCCGCATCTTTTACAGGCTCAACTTGTGAAAATTGTTCTCACAGAGTCGAAAGAGAATGATAAACCGTGTGCTTCTGTGCTTTGCACGGCGAACTCCTGGCACCGATCCAACAATCTCGCAAACAGTCGCGTGTGCAGAACAAGAAGGGCTGGCAACGACCCAGTCATCAAAACAGCCATGTGCGTGTAGCGACGACCGGATCGAAGAGAAGCACTGAGGAAGGGAAGGGAAGGGTTTGGGGGGGCAAATGCTCAGCGATCGAAGCCCGTCCCCTCCGGCGCAGCGCTGGCACTGGCCCGTTCGGGGCCTTCACGTCCGAGAGGCCGGGCTGCGAGAGTTGCGGCAGAAGAGCTTGCGTGCCTCAGGAAAGCCCAGATGAGTCTCGGATTCTTCTTCTGCCTTCTCCCCCGAGCCTGGGGTCAGGTTGAAAGGGAAGTTGGTCACCGAAGCAAAAGGGCTAAGGGTGGTAGTGCCTGACGCAGAAAAAAGCCCCAAGGGCCAAGTGACAGGGTTGGACAGGCCTGAGCCGAGCAGTGAGTTCGCTTGTGCACCATAGAGCGATGCAAGGGCCGACTGCATCTGGGCCGTCGGATAACCTATGCAAGATGGGACCCATACACCAGCACTTGCCGTTATGACCTGGCACATTCAGAACCGGACCCACTGCTGTTTCAGTTGACACCTCAGTACTGCTCACACCAAGCGCAAGAGCGACGAAAAGGAGGAGTGTTGCAGGACTTGCCTGCCTTCCCAGCAGGCTTTGACACTGTGCTGACACCGTGCACCTGAGCAGACTTTGACTGCACAGCGGCAATGATCATACCGTTCCTGTGCGGCCGACGACCAAGCGGCCGTCCTTGGTTACCTCGCTGCGAGGGCGGCTGCGAGGCATAAGAACACAAGCAGAGCAGCGGGCCGTTGGTGGTGGCATGCCCGGCCTGAGGCAGTGGGCAGTCGCGGCAGTCACCAGTTGCGAGCCCTGCTTCTGCCGAGCACGCAACTTCTGCTGGAGCAGCTGTGCTTGAACCTCGAAGCCAAATGATCTTCTTTCTTTTTCCCAAGGAATCCGTTTCTCAGATGCCGAGTGCCCGGGCATCTGGATGCAGCTCCTCGATCCCGTGCGCAAAGGTGCAGGTCTGCGCGAGTCCAGACGGAGCAAGGCAACGAAAGGATCAGAGTCTTGGTCTACTCAGTCTCCACCCTTCGCTTTGTTTCCTTGTGCCTCGGCCTTTTTGCACCAGCCCTGCAGATTCCAGTGGTTGCAGAGCCTGCGGGCAGGGAAGCACGGTCAAGGAAAAACACGCCCCTTTTGCCCACCCCTTATGGATGTTTTGAGCCGAGGTGCCGATGCGGCATGAAGTGTCCAGGGAAGCGCCGAGGCACCTCGCAGGTGTCTCAAGATCTCAATGCAGACAGGGATAAAGCACTGCAGGAACCTGCACCGTGGGCTGAAGCACCTGTGCCTGTCAAGCAGAGAGCACTCTTTTTTATACTCTCTTTTTTCTGTCTCAGGGCCTGCGCCTGCGGGGGCATGAAGATCGGACCTCCTGGCAGGAAGCTCAGGCAGGATTGCTTTAAAACCGGAGCCTTTCTTTGATGGCTGTCCTGCCGCCTTCGCAGTTGCAGCACCCTTGGCACCTGCCTGAGGGACACGTCGCCCCCGCTTTTCCCGCCCCCGCCGGACTCCCTCCGAGACGTCCCCGTCCTTCTTCTTCCCCTTCGCGGCCTCGGCCTTGGCCACCTGAGCAGGCGCGGCGCTCGCTCCATGGCTCAAGGCGTCCCCCTCCTCTCCTTTCTCCTCCTCTCCTTTCTGAGGATCGCGGCATCCAAAGGCTCTTGCTCTTGACCAGCAGCCATGGCCTTCACGCGGACACGCGGACAGTCGCAAGGGCTCCACACCCTTCGCCATTCCCTGCCTCCGGCGACGCCGCTCTAGCGGTGAAAGGCTTCAATGCGTGTTTCCGTGCTGAGCCAAAACGGTCACGCCGATTCTTCGGGAAGATCTAGTTCCAAACCGCAGGCAGCACAACAGGAGGGTTGCCTCTTCCCAGGCACCATGTCTGCCTGCACTCTACTTCGTTACAGGCTTCTTCTCTCCAGGAATCACATCACCCTGCGGCCTAGACCGAACAACCGTGATGTGCACGCCTGACACTCGGGTGTCCCACTTGGTCTCTGAGGACGGAAGGCTCGAGACGTCTGGGGCTCCAGCCCGTAATGCATCCTGTCCTCTCGTGACAAGCAAAGCATAGCAAAGCACAGAGAGGCATGTATTTGGCTCGCAGCCAATGCTGAAGTTGTTGTTCTTTCTCTGGAAGATCAGTATTCATTACTTATCATCGCGTTCGCTTCACATACTGCGACCCTTTACCATCCTAATTCCTCCTGAATGTATAGGTGCTAAACGAGTGCCATTCAGGCTACGCAACAAGAACGCTTACCAAGCGCCTCTGCGCCCCGGCAAACCCCCGCACTCGTATATGGCGATCTGACAACTGCACAGGTGTCCTTGAAGGCTTCTCCTCCCCTTCACCTAGCAGATTCAGAAACTAGAACTAGAAACTGCCACAAGTGATGTCGCAACTCTTGCGAGGCTTCAATCATGCAAGCGGCCTCAAACCCGATTTCCGCTCAGGACAAGTTACGCCGTGCTGCTGCTTTCTGGCACGAAGGGCTGCCCATCGCTTCAGCGATGAGCTATGGCACCGAGTTACCGGGCCCTAAATCGAGAACGTAGACGTGCTCGGGCGCGGCTCAGCCGTGCCTCGCAACGAATCACGTTTGGCTGTAGCCAGATATTTCCGGGAGCACATTCGCCCTCGAAGTGCTCTTCGAACAAGCATGTGCCCAACTAGGGGAACATGAGCCACGCGGATGGGCCCAGCAATCAAGATGAACAGGCAGAACGGGCCGAAACAGAAGGCAGCAATCTTTGGATACCACATCCACACTGAATATGCCAAGGGCCAGGGAGCAACATACTGCAGCGCGACAATCGTACCCTCGCAGAAAATCCACAGTGGAAGGGGATAAGTGGCAAAGATACGCCGGTCTAGAGGCGAGCGCTTGAACATGACCATCCAGCAAGCTGCCTCTATCGACATGACGACAAACAGGACCTGCTCAAGAAGACGACCCTGGAACTGTGGATAAAACAGCGCATCAATGGGAATCACGAACCAGCAGCTTAACGCCATCAGAGGAATTGCCTGCGCTCTTGTTAAGGAACATATCTACCATGATAAGAAAGCCCTACCATGCACTATAGATCCCCATCATTATCATGGAAACATAGAATGAGTTGCCGAACAAGACCCTATCAGGCCCTATCATGGCCTATAGATCCCTATCATTTTCCATGGAACATAAAACAAGCTCCCTACCCAGTTGCCCGTGGGCAGGTCGAGTTGTCCCCGATCTCTCCGACAAGAGCGGCAGCTCTTAGGAGCTCTGGCGTCAGGAGGTTCACACGCAGAAGAGTGTTGACCTGGGAACTGAATTTAAGTTACCACAATAGGGATCTATGGTAATAGGTAGCGCTTCTTTACTATGGTAACTTAGATTAACCAGAACCCAGTGACGGCCACTTCCACCTCGTGCAACTTGCCACTCTCAAACACTTCGTGATGGATGCTGGCTCTGTCTGCATCAGCCGAACATTGGGCTTCCAGCAATCTGCCAGTGAACTTGTTCTGGAGCATTTCCGAACGGCGTCGCGTATCTTTGAAGCGGGCCCAATCCGCTGCGAACACTCCACACATCAAGAGGCAAAACAACCAATATAGCGAGTTCCAGGCTGCCACGAAACGGTTTTCTGCATAAAGAACGCCATTCGTAAATATTTCGGTCATGAACATACCAATGAGAATGATGATCATGGCAAAATAAGTTTCCTGCAGGACTACCGGCCAACGCAAAAAGAATTTGTTCGCACAAATCCCGATCACTGGAGCTGCAACAGTCACGGGGCCCAACAGAAAGAGCTTGTAGTGGGTTAACCAAGAGCCTTCACTCAAAAGCCACATCATCCAGATGCCACCTGTACCCAAGATAAACAGGGACATCGCCCGAAGAATATCGCGCCAAAGCCCATCATGACCCAGAGCAGCTGTTTTAATGACCGTCCCCCACGTGTAAGCGAGGAAGGCTTCGTATACACACCAGAGCCGAGTATAAATGCTCACAGTCGCATTTGGGAGGACAAGCATCGCAGATGCCGAGCGCAGCGCTAAGGCAAATGGTGAGCTACTTGGGCTTGCGATCAAACTGGAGATGTCCAAGTTCTGGGGGTTGGACAAGAAGCATACATATGCAGCCTCTGCACCAGCGGGCCAAGAGTACTCCAGCCTGTCAATGAACTCATAAATCCCCTCGGCCCAGCAGTGTGTCACAAACACATGACAGTCTACACCGCTTGGGTTCTTTAGCAAGGCCCAGCTCATTTTGCCTGCAAGAGAGGTCACAGGCTTGATGAACTGATCAGTGACCGTGTAAACTGAAGGTCCAATACTCAAATCAGAACTGTCGAACATGTCCCTTGCGTGTGGGCGTATCTCTCCCTGGGCCACTGCATGCATGATAAGTCGGCGGAACTGGCGCAGATCTTCCAGAGTCACGCACCACCTGTGCATCGGGACTGCGTGATGCATTGCGGCACCATCTCCTTGACAATCCCCAAGAGCCTTAACAATAAGGGTACCCTTAGAGCTTCGATAATGATGGTACCCTGTTCCTAAGTTGTACTCAAACGGGTACTAAACCCTAAACCCTGAACCTTGTAGCTCCGGTGAGAGAAGCTTCTCGTCCCCTGGATCCAATGACAGAGGTTTCCTTTGAGCCCGCGGAGCCAAGGTGATCAGGATTCCGATCGTACCCGCACAGAAGAGAACAACACCTCTAGTGTTTAGGGTTGAGGTAGGGTCAAAGTGTTTCATGTTCCTTGGTCAGTACGCAGAAATATGCAAAATGTTACCCAACTATGACCCAGACCTGCAATCAACATAACTTGTACTTGCTGCAGATGGCGTGTTGGCGGTTCGCAACCCACCGCAGCAGTGCCAGTGCTGGGACAGCATTGGTAATAGAATACACCCATGATGTCACGCTCGAAATAGGCTGTGGCTTCGGGCGCAAAGCCCTCTTGGCAAAAGCAATGTTCCAAGGGAGGCCCCAAGGCCCAGCAATCCGATGCAAAACTCTGGCACGTACCGCTCAAATTGCCGGGACATGCCTTTGTCGGTACAAACCTGGGCGTTCAATTAACCAAGGATAAGAAATCGAACGTTTACTTCATAGCGGTTCCTATCAGGAGACAGATCCGACAAAGGTAGAAATACTCCAGAACCGAGAAGCAGAAAAAACAGCAGCATACCGGCTGTGCAGATCGCCATAGATGACGCAGAGTGCAAGGGGGGGGGGTTCGTTGCTGATTTCGGTTCTGCTTGGAAGCTCACGTGATGCTTCAGTTTTAAAGCCATCTCTGAAAGCAGCTTGTTGACGTATGCACAGTTCGACTAAGCGGCTCAGAGTATCACCCACCGCTCGGCATACTCAACTCGAAGATCACCCCGAAGGGGAGAAAACACATGTTGTGTATGATTTCTGCAGGCTCTCCTACAGTCTAGTGAATGGGCCATCCTTCTTTGTGCTTCGGCCATGAATACCGGGATAGATCAAGGGAGCCGGCACAAACGGCGCCTCGGAGCTCTAAACTCTGAACCTCAAACCCTAAACTCTAGACCCTAAACCCTAAACCTAAACCCTTAACCCTAAACCTCAAACCCTAAACCGAAGCCCCTAGATCCGAATCCCTCAACCCTAAATTCGGGGGGATATAATTAGAAGAGGAGTTTGGGGTATGTTCTACCCAGTAGCGTGGTTCCTCTTCGGAGCCCTGAAGAATCATGTTGCCCCAACACATCCGGAAAGCCTCTGTGGCAGAGGGCGGCTGGAGCGAGCTCCTCAGCTATACTCCCTGCTCTCTTAGCACAGGCTTCAACGCGCCCACGGCACCCGCCTGGCTTCGAGGGGCCTCGAAGCGTCTAGAGGGGAACAAGGACTCACAGAAGCTCGGGGAGCCGAGCCGAGCCTCATCGACGTGGCCGATAGCGGCCATGGCCATGCCCTGCCTTGGGCCCCGCCCCCTTCCGCGCGCCAGCGCAGGCCGCGCAAGCGCGGGGGACGAGCCGACTGATCGGGGCGAGAGGCGCTCCTCATACATGCGCAGCAATCTGGAACACCGCCCTCTCCTTTCTTCGGCTTTTTTGAGGGAGAGCGGCGCCGTTCTTGCACGTTGCAACGAATTGTGAGAAGAAAAAACTGCACTGCACAGCGGGGCCCGCAGCGCTGGGGGCCCGCCCCGCACGAATTTTGCCGCAGCTCAGCGTCAACATGCGTCACCTGCAAACCTCGTGCTGCAAAAGGGATATATGCTCTCGGGTCCCGGGCCACCACCCCCCCCACTCCCAATGGTATCCCCCCCCACCCCCGCCACTCCCCCAAGCCCGTGCTGCTGCGCGGATTTGCCCCTGCTGCAGATTGGGGCAAGTGCGGCAGTAGTTTCCCGCAACAGACATGAATTACAACTGCTTAATTATG
>CAJNJA010008778.1:0-15229 GCA_905231915.1 Symbiodinium necroappetens | reverse complement strand
CATCAAGACGACAAGCTCGAGCACCAACTGCAAGCTCCAAAACCACCAGTGACACATCACCAGGGGGGGTGAAGCCTCAGATTCGTTGGAGCCTTTTCAATTGTTTAGGGATTACGGTTTAGGGTTTATGCTCTCACAACTCGGACAAGCCGGGGTTTAGGGATTAGGGTTTCGGGTTGATGCCCGATGGCCCGAAGGCATCAAGCTCTCCAACCCACCGACACCCTTCAAAGTCCCATGGGCCGTGGACCCTGAACTTGAACTTAGGAGCCTAGACCCTACTTGTAGCCCCCTAAGCCATAACTACTCTCAACCCTAAACCCCTAGATTGAACCCTAAACTCTCAACCCCAAACCACAAGCCCCCAAACTAAACCCGTGAACCCGCCCGACCCAGAACTGCCAATTCTCCGGACCTCTCAGCGCGTGAAACTGCACGCTGCGGATCAGACCACCAGCCTGAGGCGAAGGTCTACATAGCCAGAGAGGGCTTGGGGGGCAGGTCTTAGGCTTTGTGCTTGAAGGCTTCAGGGTCTGAGGGTTTAGGGCGGCTTCATGTCATTGTGACAAGGCCATGAAAATAAGTCCCATAAAAGGCCATTCCCAAATCTAGCTTTGGGTCTAAACCCTCTCTGCATCTTAAAATAACTGCTCTCCCGGCCTGGTACCAGTCGTACTTCGGCTGATGGACCTCGACAGTTCTGGCATGAGGCTCCACAGGACAGAGCGCACTTTGGCCGGGCACAAACCGCGGCCTGAGATTGAAAAGCCTGCAATCTGCAAATAAAGCAGCTCAGGTGGCCGGGTGGGTTGTCATGTTGAAGCTGTTGTCTGCAATAACCAGGATCCTCCGCCGCCCCTCGACGCTGGGAAGCACCTTCAGCGTCGATAGGCTCGGGGTGTAGCAGGTAGCAGCTTGCTGCACAGCGAGCAGCTCTGGTCAGACCCTAAGCCCGCAGGAAGTGTACTTTCTGAACGCGAGCCGGACTGTCCTGTCCTGTAGATTATTGAAACCGGCCTCCACCTCAAACGGCGAGAGGCCAGCGTGGTCCGCAAGGAGCTCACCTCATGGCTGGAGCAGCAAAACCAAGGCTTCACTGGCCCCACGTACTCTGCCAGGAACAAGCCGGACAAGTATTCAAGAGTCTCAGTGTACTCTGCACACAAACAGGGTTCAGGGTGTCATAGCAAATGGTCCCGGCATTGTGTTGGGCAGAGTCTGCTAAATGTAACTGCGAACACCCGACCTAAACCCTGAACCGTTATATGAATTGGAAGCTCATCAGGTTGCCGGAGTGACGTAATTCAGGCGTGCTCAGCTGAGTTATTTGTCTTTTTGCCATGAGGGTTCGCACTGCTTGCTAAATGTACAGCATGCTACAGCACCTGCTGCAACCCCACTCAACCCTGAACCCTGGAATCCAGGCCCCCTTAACCATGAAGCCCGACAAAACCGGAAGCCCAAACTCCGTAAACCCGAACCGCCCTGATTCGTGCACAGGGCGCCGTCCACGCGGACGAGGCAGCGGTTGGTGCAGGCGGCGAAATGCAGGATGGCAGCTGTGTTCGGCGCGGCCTTCGGCGGTTCAGTGTTTAGGGAATCCAAACCCTCAACCCTTTTGGGTTTGGGCGTTTCGGGGTGCAGGGTCAGGAGTGCGGATCTGGTGTGAAGGAAAGGCTGACGATCTCCTTGCGGCCTTTGAACGAATTCGGCTCCAGGAACCTGCCTGCCTCGATTTTCCAGGCCAGTCAGAGCCGAAGCTGTGGCTGTGGAAGAACCCAGAGCTCACCCACTACCTTCCCAGCCAGACATCTCGCAAGATGCCATTCAACTGCTGTACCTTGCCCCAGACTCGCAACCCGCGGGACTCTTGGGAGTCTCGCTGCCCGAAGACTCCCAGCTTTGCCTCGACCTCCGTTTGGTACAGCGCCGTGCCACGGCGCAGTCGCAGAGGGTCTGGTCTGCAGCAGGCCTCAAAGCCTCACAGAGTTCAGAGTGGGACACTTACTAGAGGGCCAATTTCGGTCTTGGACTGAGGAAGGGGGGGGCAATCCGGGAGTAACTTTTGCGATTGTTCTCTGCACTTCTACTTCACTCGCGGCGCATGCCAGGCGAAGCGTCTGGAGGTTTCGACTCACACACTCGCTTGTCGTCTGGAGGTTCAAGGGTCCGCATGCCAACCACTCATCATTGCACGGGTCCCACACACATAGATGGGTACAGCAACTAGGCCTACATGAGGTCAATCCCCAAAAGCTCAACCGACCGAAAGCAAAGTGTTGAGATGCCTATACCATCTCGCGTCGTGTCGCAGCTTTTCACATCCATGTCTAAAGCATCAGTAAGCAGCCTTGCCAGTGTTGACCTTGCTCGTAAATCCAGACGCCATCCAGATACCTGCCGAGCTTGCAGGAGCCACATGGAGAGCAAGACAAACTCTACGTCTCCAGCCATGTCCCTCTGCGACTCCCGCTTTGCACAATACGAAGAGGCTGAAAGCCGCATGATGCCGCATGTGTCTCTAACACAGCGATTCAAGCGCACAGTGGCTCAATCCAATAGGCCCTCATGGAAACCCAGGCCGCTCAAGCCTAATCCACTCGAATAACCTACAAAGCCCCTACAGAACGACCGCCTCCGATCGCCCCAGCACTCGGGGTCGCCCCGATGGCCCAAACTTCGATCGCAGCACCTTTCGCACTGCTCCCGTGCCGGCCAACCTTTGTTGGGATTTGGGGCGTACGGCTTTCAACGAAGGGTATATCTTGGTTTATCGCTTCGGCTAGGTGTTAGGTCTGTTGTATCTTGTGCCGCGTTCTTGGGATTGAAGTCACGAGTCTGGGCTTTCGACATTTAGGTGGAGGGGCATTCATTCTCTGTGCGAGGGGCTTCGAGTTTACAGACTTTCGTTTAGGGTTCAGGGTTCCATGGCCCGGAAACACGGGTTCAAGGTTCAGCACACCGCCATAGGTCACACTCACAAATGCAAAGGTATACCCAGTATATCCTGCTTTCTGGCGGTGTCTTACACAACGTTTCTGGGCAGAATCCTGGCATATTCATCTCTGGAAGCACGAAACCCCTCCAATCCCGAACCCCCAACCCTGCACCCTGGACCCTCACCTGACAGCCTCCTACTATCAACGCCGCAGAATGCTTCCCGGTGTCTGGCTCAAAGCCCTCCTTGCAGCCGGCATTCTCGTCTCCGGGCACTAAACCCTTTGGCCCTGATACCTTAAAGCCAAAACCCGTAAACCCGAAAAACCCTAGACCCTAAAGTTAACGTCCGAAACCCTAAAGCAGCCCTACAGTCCTAAAGCCCTGAAACCCAGAGCCCTGAACCCAAAGACCCCAAGACCATTAACTTACCCCTAAGACCCCCTTAAAAAGCACCAAACCCCCCGAACTCAAGCCCTAAAACCCGAAACCTTAAAGCCCCGAACCTTAAAACAACCCCGAAGCCTGGGCCAAGGTGCAATCGCAGTTCGGATCGTTCGGCCGCAGGTCGAAGGCGTCGGGGACTTCCACGAGCCTCCGCTCCAAAGACTGGGCTTGGGCCTTAGAGCCTGGGCTTTTTGTTTCAGGCGATTTAGGGTTTAGGGTTTAGCGCCGGTTACCCAAGCCTCTGGTTTCGGTTTTAGGGTTGGGGGTGCAGGGTTTTGGGGAGCGTTCGGCTCTTTCCGCAGATTTCCCAGGAAAGGTTTATTAGACGGGCGCAGCCATGCGAGGTCGCCACGGTCTAGGTTTTCGAGGGTTCTAAGATCCGGTAAAGTTTGGGTCCAGCCTCGGCTTCAGGGTTTTTGGGCCTTGCAGTTGTCCGAATCTTAAACCCCGTGAAGCCCTCGGCCCTTGCTTCACCCGAATTCTCCGTTTTTTGATCTTGGAGGCAGCCGGCTCTAAATTGTGACCGATGGCTTCGACTTGGATTGGTAGACTATTTTTGTTTGTTATGTGTATTTCTTCTTGTCCGGAACGCCCTCAGGCTGTACGCATTGGCGAACCCACGGCCGAGGGCAGAGGACAATTACAAGGCCTCACAGTATCAGCCCCTGTCACGTGAATCGAGCCACCGAAACCCCCTATGAGCCCAAAGAAGGAAAGCAAAGGCCCAGTAGCTCCCAAGCATCCGGCTCGGGCAGTGGCCAGGCAGCAGGGTCCTCAGGATCGAAATGGAAGTTGCTTGCGCACCAGTGTCACGAACGCTCTGAAGACTTGCCACTACCGTTATGATGATGGGTACTATTCACGCTATTGCTATAATTACAGGAACCCGTTTTCCACGAGTCGCCACGCGGGGCTTTGATAAGGGTAGCAGCAGGGTGGCCCGCAAGTATGCGTAATCGCTTGACGCCCTATATAACCCCTGAACTCTTGCGTGCGAACCTGAAGGCTCCAATGTTACATGCCTAGACCCCACCTTCCCAACACGAATCGTGTCCTGCTGGCCGAGGAAGGCAAAGGCCCAGGAGCCATTGAGAATGAAGACCTGTCGGGGGCAGAGCCTCTTTTTTTCAAGCTTTGGGGCCGGAGGTTTTGGGGTTTGGGATTGAAGAGTCGGAGACATTCGGAGTTGAGGCGTTAGAGGGAGGGCTTTCGTGTGTCGGTGAGGACGGAGAGGTTCATGACGGCGGTGGCGGCGAAAAAGATGGTAGCGACTGGCAGTGGCTACATCCTGGCGGGCATCATGAGTGCAGTTGCCACAGATGCCGGCCTCTGGGCTTCAGGGGTGCTGTTGCAGTGCAATCAATTTCATTTTTCCTGCTGCTGTCCGGTGGCCATGATGAAGAAGATGATGACGACAACCACGGTGATGATGATTCTTATGATGAAGATGACGGAGAAAATGGCGATCATGATGACGGTGATGAAGGTTCTGCCGGTGATCCTACGCCCGTACCCTCTATCCTCACCGCTGTTCACCCTGCCAAAACCCCTGAACTCTAGACTTGATCTCCAGGATGAACTAACCTGGCCCACAATCATCCCGAGGCTTCACATCTTCTGGTGTGAGTCCATGTTCAGGACTCAAACTTACTGAAACAGTTCATCAAAAAATGATCTGCAAAGACTCGCAAGCCTTCTTCAAGGTCACACACGCAACCCCATAAGTCGGTAGGTTTCAATAGTTTACACTGCTTCCTGGTCCCCTTCGTGTTGGGTCCCGACGGATCCGACAACTGCCCCCTGGCACCTGCCGCCCGTGGTAGTGCGGGTAGTGCAGAGGCTCCGTCGGCCAGGCACTGGCGGTCCACAGCGCGAAGTAAAGGGTCCAGATTTCCATGGCGCATGACCCAAAAAAGGTATAGATGCTATGGAAACAAAGAGGCTTTGGGCCCTCCAAGTTCAGGCTTTCAGGCTTGGGGTCGAGGGGTTTACGCCTTAGGGCTGAGGTCTTCAGCCGCTTGGGGGTTTCGCGTCGCCTGAGTGGTCCGGAGCCTCGGGCTGGAGGCAGACGAGCTTCATTGTTCTTGTTCGTATTTATCATCATCATCATCATCAATATTATTATTATTACTACTATTGTTATAACTGTTACAATTATTGCTATCATTATCATGATTATTATCATTCCTGCGACCACTATTTACTAATTTTATTGTGATTATGTTTATTGTTGTTTTTTTAATGAGGCTTGGTCGACATGCGGTCAGCCAAGTTTCAGATACATGATTTTTAAGGCCCAGTGCTCAGGCTCACGGATACTCTAGCTGGCCAAACGAAGGGAGTGGGTTCCGGTAGTCACGATCAGTGCTTTGTGTGTGGGCTTTCAGGGAAAGGGTGTCAAGGGTGTCAGCTATGGGCCGTGCCGACAGAGCGATGCAGATGCATGGCTTCGTTGAACACTCCGAGCTTCACTCAGGCCAAACACGAACCAGCTGCTCCACGTTGAACACCACAACAGCTTTTTTTTCGTAGCTGTCGTTTGACTCTACAACCTCGGAGCAGTCGAGGATTCTCAGACTGCTCCAGTAGGTGAAACATGACTGCTTGTGATACTAGGCGCCGTGCGCCGAACTATTCTGCCATGTCCTGCTACCTATCCAGAGTGGGCCCTCTGACCTTGCTGCCGCCGGCGACCGGCGAATTTTGAACAGGGAATGTGAGGTGCCACAAAAATCAGAATGCTCTTGGGTTTGCATGTTTGGGGTGCTCCAAGAGCGTCTTCGAGTTGGATACAAGGTTCGGCCGCTCAGAGCCCCCGAAACCCTGCCCTAAACCCAAGTTTGCTGCATGTTCAGATGGAAAGAGACGGCACCCGGCTCGTGCTTGGGGCTGTAGAACGCCGGCCCAGGAGCCCCGCTCCTTGGGTCTCAGGGCTTTATAGGTTGGGCTTTATGGCTCAGGGGTTCAGAGTCCAGGGTTGAGGGTTTCGCTTCTTCTTCTTCTTCTCGATTTGTGTGTTGAGGACTTTAAGGTTAAGAGAACTCTTCCTTTCTGTAATTTGTGACATACACCAGACCAGGGCACTGACGCGTGTCTGTGGTCTTTCCTTGATTGGACTTGCTTTTGGAGCCCTTCACTGATGACTATCATGCATCTTCCCCCTGCTTTTCTGCAACAGTATATACAGGGCAAGTACCTATCTCAAAAACAACCTTCTACCTGAAATCTCATGACGTCCCTTACATCTGCCAAGAAATAATCCCTTTGGCTTCGGTGATGTCGGCCCAGGCGCCCCTGCTGCTTCGCGAAGCGCTCGGAGCTGGAGGCCAAGGTGCTCAGAGGCCAGGGCGCGTCGCGCGGCCGCGCCTGGCCGATGGGCGGCACGTAGTCCGTCGGACCCGGCCCGGGCTGGCGCCATTTCCTGGGAGGGCTCAGAAGGCTTCTGCAGAGATTGGGATAAGGCACTCTTGGCAGGCATCCGCTAGAAATTCGGGTTCGAGGCCATCTGCCCATCCCTATCGGCCCTATCGTCCTTGGGAGGTGCGAGTTGCCGATGTGGAAGGAGCTGTGCCCCCGAGCATTGAATTGCTTAGGACCTCGAACCGCCTCCAGCCGTGGGGTGTATTGACCAGGCCCAGGCGAGCTCACGTCCTCACTTGTGTTGCTCTTCAGAATCTCTTCCCCACGCCTCAGCTTCAGCGTTTCCAGATCTGTCAGTGGCTCTGGCCTCGGACTCAGCTGTTTCTGGCTGGGTCGAGTGCTCCTCAGTCTCTCCTCTCCGTCTATCTGATCATACTGCCCAGGTCCGGGAAGGTCTGGATCCCTTACCTGCTGCGTGGCACGCGGGCTGCTGCCGAAGACTGCACGAGCACCTTGACAGCCGATGGGTGGCACCGCATCGTCGGGGCCCAGGTAGCTCGCAGGGCCGGGTTCCGTCTCGACCACGTTGAACTTCGCAGGGTTGCCTGGGCCCGGGAGAGAGAAGGCCGCTGTTGGCGAGGAGTCGCGCTGCACATCTCGCATGATGTATGTCCCTGGACCTGGTGGCACATAACCGTGCTGCTTGGAGGGGTGTACCAGCCTAGGTGTCCTCGATGCAAAAGTACCCCGGCCGCGCAGGGCCACCTGCGATACGGAGGACGAGGTGCTCGTTGAAGTCTTCGTGGACTCCTCTAATTCTTGGATCACGAGATCTCCAGCATAAGCTCCCGGACCTGGCACGACTTCGGCCATAGCCCTTGTCTGCGCAGTTCGCGTGGTGCTGCATGAGAATCCGCGCTTCTCCCTGTTCTTCCGGTAAAGCACGGTCTGGTACTTGGTCGGCATGCTACTCGGCGTCGCGGGATCCACATCCTTTATGTAGACCGGGATCCGTTTCTTGATCACGCCGCCATTCCCACGACCGATTGACCGAAAGTTCGCCTTGTCGGGCGGTTCAACTTCGAAACCTGGCCCTCTCAAAGGCAGCCCTGCCTTCGAGGCCATGGCACATGGAAGCCGCTCTCTAGCGCGGCTCGACACCCGGAGCCAAGAGCCGCCACATGAGCCGGATTGCAACAGCCGGCCCTTCAAAAGCCCTTATAGGCCCCCCAAACCCTAAACCCTTCAAAGGCCCCTAAACCCCAAACCTAAAAAAGGGGCCTCTCTGACCTCGAACAAGGCCCGAAGCCTCTAAACGCGGATTCATCCTAAACCTTGTGCCGGAATAGCTGGCCCTGAACCCGAATTCAAAAGCTTGAAACCCCAAATCCTTACATCCTTACCCCGAAACATTCAGCCCAGCCCCGCCAGCTCTGAAGGCCCGAATAGCTCCGAAGGCCGAACGCGAGCAGCCAGAAACCCGAATCCCCTACCGAGGCTCGAAAGCCCTGGTTTTACGTTCTAGGGTTCAGGATCGAGTTTCGGCGCTCGCGCTCGGACAATTAAAGGCGAGGCAAGGAGGGTATAGTTTAGGGCTTTCAGGTCTAGGACTTTAGGGTTTACACACGCAGGGTGTAGCAACGTGTAGCATGGTGTAGCGGAGAGTTTGAAGATGTAATGGTCTAGTTCTACGCTTGGGCCGCTTGGGTGGTGCAAGTGCTTACAGTGGTTTTTTTTCTTGGCCCCGGGCTCAGGGCTTTGAGTCCGGGATTTGGTGTCACTCCGGACTACAAGCACCAAGTCTGCTGCATACGTTACCCTAAACCCTAAACCCTAAACCCTAAACTCTAAACCCTAAATACCCTAAACCCTAAACAGACCTAGAACAGCAAAGCCGCAGAAGATCTACGGATTTAGGGTTTAGACAGAACCCTGCCGCACGAAGAGTCCTCAACAGAAGGTACCCAAAAAAGGAACCTGATTCAGAAACCTTGAGTCTTTGCTAGGGCTCTTTATATATGGACCGTCAAGTTTTAATGTCAAAAAACCCAGGGTTCCTCAATTCCTAGACTAAGTAGACGAGGAAGGGAGCTGCGCCTCCCTGATCCCCAGATCCTTCCGACTTCCGAGCCCCAAGCTCTTTCCACTCCGGCTGGAGCCTAGATGAACCATCCCAAATCCTAGAGCCTTTCAAAAAAAAGCAGCAAGAAGCCGTTAAAAAAAAAAAGAGCCTGAACCCTCGATTCTCCTTAATCCTGAACCCTGAAACTGCTACAGCCTGAACCCTGACCCTAAACTCGTAATCCTGGATCCAGAACCGAATCCAAAACCCTGCAAACCCCGTGGCACGTTCTGTCCTCCAGCCGCCGACACCTGGGGCTTTGGGAAGTCTGACTTTCCGGTAGGACCTAGGTTGGAGGAGGTGAGACCATCCCTCGAAGTGTTTGGGGTTTGGGGTTGTGTGACATGATGGCATGAGTACCATTTGGGGTCTCGCTTTATGGTCTCAGCCTGCAGCCGAAAAGTCCGTTTTGGGTCGAGCCTCTAAACTTCCGTCTTCACCGGGCCATGATCTGGAACAGGCACCAAGAGCTGGTTAAGGGCTAGGAAGGGCTGGGGCTTTGGGGTTTGAGGTTTTGGGTTTTCCAGGAGGCCGTCTGGCTTCCAGAATATACAGATCCCCAATGTAGTAAGGTAGCAAGGCCGTTGCTATGCGGACCACTAGGCAAGAGTCCCTGAACCCAGGACAGAAGGGTGCGCCTGGTCTCAGTAGCAGCTTCGATAATCGAGGAGGTCTTGGGAAACTCGAAGCCCATGCGCCCACCCTCTGCTTGCACCACGCATGGATGCAACCTCCTCCAGCGCCTTAACCTAAGACCTAAACCCTACACAAGCCCTGACAGAAAGCCTCTTCTTTGACACGAACTTGTCTCGCCGTCCAACGCCTCTGGTTTCACTTCGGTGCGGCCTCTACAACTCCAGCGCAGCCCCGGGAGAGCCTCCCTCTCAAGCCGTTGGGCGTAAAAAAAGCCGCGTCCATGATTAGAATAGTGCTTTGGTGGATGAAATCTTCTATATCATAAGCAACCAGCCCTAACGAACAGTGCAGTCGTACTGGCTTCTTTTGTTGGGTGGGTTTTCTGCGTCTTTCCGGTTGAGCCGTTCGGTTAAGGCTCAAGCCCACAATCTGCAAACAGACCAAAAGCACAAGGCTGACACGAGCCGAAGGATCAGCTAGACATGGAGCATGCCTTGAGAGGAGGCTCTTGTCGGGGTGGAGGGGTGGAGGCTACGAAGTCTCAGCCTCTCCTTCCTATCATTGAAGAAGGAAAGCGTCAGCCTACCGTGAAACGTTGCCAGGAAGGTGTCCTGACGATGCCCCTGAAAGGGCTTCGAATGGCTACTTTTCTGGTCAAAGTGCCTCGCTGCTTCTGCTTAGCGCCCAAAAGGCAAGACTCTGTTGATTTTGCCGCCTTGCGGGTTCCCCTACGATGCCCTACAAAGCCTGCAGACCCCAAACACTTTAACGGTAAACCCCAAAACTGACAAAAACTCCAGGCTGCTCCTCCCCGAGAAGCCCGGCATGATGCAGAAAGCTCAATGACTTCGTGCTCGAAGGCTGGTGTCGTAAACCCTAAACTCTAAACCCTGCTTAAAATGCCCGAAGCCAGCAAGCCCTACCACAAAGCCCCCAAATCCCGAAAAGCCAACAAGCCCGGCGGGCGTAGGGTTTAGGTCGAAGGCTTAGGGTTGCGAGTTTTGCAGAAAAGCCATCAATCCGGTCTCCTTCCGCGCGTGCAGGTGGCAATGTCTCATGTCTTGAAGGGCTTAGGGGGTGAAAATAGGACTTTGGAGGCTATTACTATATTATTCCACTAAGGAGCCCTAAGGAACAGTCCTGATAAATATTCAAGATTCTGTAAGATACTGTATTAGGGTGTGGGTGCGGGCTGTTCTGGCTTTGAGGCTCGGGCTTATTGGGTTGTATGAGGATTTGGGCTAGGGTTTCGACTCTGACAGCTCGCACAGGGCAGGCAACCCTAAACCCTAATCTGAATCATGACGATGGCAACAAATCGGAGCAGCTTGACATGAAGACCAGAACCAGTCAAGGGTTTAGGGTTTAGGGTTAATGGCTTTCCACTTCGCCCGGAGTTGGNNGTTGGAGCAAGCAGCCCTAGCAGCTTCACTGCGGAGCCAGCTTTCGCATCCGCCGATCAACGGCATCTGAAACTATGTTGAACAGGATGACCTTTCCGAACTTATCATGAATCATTTGGTGTGTGCGCTGGACATCATGTATGAGAATGTCGTAGACATCGTGACTGGCATAAACATCGTACAGCAACGCTAGCGAATCCATCTGCACGAACCCGATCCAAGACGAGCAGAATGCAGGGAAATCACCATGGTCGCTGAAAGACCCCAAGTTGTCCATGTATCCAGGTTACGGTAAAAGTGCCGGACTGTGTAATGCACAAGTGAGCACCGACCCTCCATCCCCTTTCGCAGTCGAGGGTTGATGGCTTAGGGCGGCTTAGGGTTTGGGGCTAAGGGTTCGGTTGAGGGCTGGGTTTGGGTGGATGCTTTGGCTCTGCAACCTGGTGGGAAGGAGACCGGATGGGACAGTTTGGGGCCTATCTTATGATACGGGGGTTCGGGGATAGGATCTACGGTTCAGCGGATAAAGGTTTAGGGATTAGGGCTGAGGGCTCTCTGCCTGTATCTAAACCCTTCCTTCTTTACATGTGCTGGGCGCCTACTTAAGCAAAAGCTGTGCAGAAAATGAATGCTTTGCTCACGCCCCTGGCCACGCTCTTTTGCCTCTAAACCTCGATTGAACTAAGTTCGGCCCCACACATTCGGCTTATGGGCGGAATCATGCTTGGGCTACCCCGCACCTGGGATGGACGATCTGCTGAGTTTGACAACCCTACCACCGTTTGGTATGCTTCTGGCCGCCGTAGACGCAGAATCAGAAGGTTTTGGGACTCCGGGGGCTTAGGTTTTAGCATGTGGAGGTTTAGGGTTCTGGGTCTAAACCCTGGAACCATTGTCCTAGCTAGGCGAGAGGCAAAAGAACTCTAAAGAGTCCTTCGCAAGCACGCGGTCTTGAGGGGGATGAATCCCTACTAATACCCAACCCTCGCTCGAGTCTAAGCAGACGGTAGTGAGGCAAACAGCGGCCCAAAGACAAAATTCCACGGACCAAGCCGCAAGTAGACGCTAAACAATTTGGGAGTCCCAAAACCTTCTGATTCTGCGTCTAGGCATAGGCGTGGCCAAGGGTTGCAGGTGGGGGTGAACAACCCGGGTGCTCAGCATCCGGCTCAGTTAACTCCACATGGCAAGCCCACAAGAAGCGGAGTTGAATGTTGCAACGCCAGCGGCGCAGTTTTATTCATTCTCTTGTAGTAAGCCGAACGCGTCTCAGCACACCGTCATACCCCTAAACCCAAAACCTTTGGGCACTGCTCGCTTTGTCCTTTGCGCTTCGGACGCCAACACGAAAACTGCACTCTCTGTCCCAAACCCGAAAACTTCAAACCCCAACCTCTAGGGGCCCAGACCCCTCCAAAACAGCAGCTCCATATAAATCCGTCCGTAGATCCCTCCAGGAGCCGGAGCCCGGGTAGTTCCCAGAGCTCAGGTTCCCAGAGCTCAGGCCAAGAAGGAGTGGCCTTCAAAGACATGCGCCTTGCAAAGGATGTGGGGTTTAGAAAGTCTAGGGACCTACGGCAGCAGAACTCAAGCCAGCGCCGTCAGCATCATTGTCAACATCGTTTAGTCATCGGCATCGTCATTATCCTTTAGACTGCACGTCCGAACCGGCATGCTACGCAAGGTTCGGGCCCCTTCACATTATGTCCCGACATCGTTGTCGTGTGGCGTGGCGTTGGCGGAGTTTCATACGGTCTGCTGGTTCGTGTTGCCGTAGGTTGCGAGATGTTGCGAGGGTTGCTGCCTCCGCCTCCTCCGTGACTACTGCTCGCTGAGTTCTTCCTTCGTGCATTGCTTTTGTTCTTGCTCGGTCTTGCACTGAACGACACCCCGCGTTACAGTTGCAGGACCCAGTCTGTGGAAGAGGCGTTCAGAAAGTTAGGCTCGAGATTTCGGGATGGTCTTCCGCCCGAACAAAAACAGGTTTTTGGCTATGCGTGGCTTTGGGCTCCGAGCGCGTCGTCGCTGCCTCTCTCTCTCTCTCTCTCTCGTCTGCGAGTCTAGGGATCTGGATTTTAGGGTTCAGGGGTAAGCCCCAAACCCAAACCTGCCCTGCAGACCCTGAAGCCTACACAACATAGATCCGTCAACCGGCGTCTTGACACCAAAATCGACTTAGGAATTTCAGCACTCACACTCGGACTGTGCCTAGGCGAGGAGTTCAGGTACGACGACGCACATATTAGGAATTTAGGAATCTGTTGAGGGGGGGGGGGCTAGTCTGCCGGCCCCTGGCCAGACTTCAATCTGAAGGAGTAGGTCTTCTGAGAGTTGCGAGCTCCAGCATAACCCCAAAACGTAAACCGCCTAGACCCTATCCAGCACACAAGGACTTATGATCTTCGGGCCTGTGGTCTTGGCGAATCCTAGGAGTCAGGATCCTCCGGCTCTAAGGGTTGGTGGCTCAAGTTTCGGATCGAGAAATCTAGCTTAGCCGCCCTGGGAATCAGAGTAAAAATGATATTCCTATGAATCCCCTGGAGTTATATTCATTATAAGAAAATGAAAAAACGTAATTCCTAAAAGCAGTAAAGTTAGGATGGTGGCGATGTCAATCCAAACGTCTCTCTCTCTCTCTCTCGCTCTTGGCCGGCTGCCTGCTTCAAGGTGTCCTCAGCTTCTTTGGCGGAGACCTGTCAGGTCTATGGGGACGAGCTTCAGTGTTTCAGATTTCAGACCTTCCTAGGTCTTCGCTTCTGAGGAAGGGTTTCGACTCGCACAAGAAGGGTTTAGGGTTAGGGATTTGGGGGCTCCAAGACCTCGATGAGGACTTAGGTGTCGGGGATGGGGGCCCAGGCATACGTTGCTGGCAGGAAGTTGGGCTCAAAGCATGCAAGGGTGCCTGTGTAGCCTAAGCTTGTCTTGACCTCGTGCGGCAGAGCTTAGTTTCAACCAGCCTGAACTCTCAGTCCTGTTGCTTCTTGCGAAAAAACAAGGGAAAAAAAGTCTCATGTGAGCGATGTGATCTTGGAGTTGATCGGCACTCGGCCGGTGGTGACTCGTTTCTGAATTGCTACGCGGCACTCCTCCCCTGGTTCCTATTCTCCTGTAAGGTGTAGCCCCAGTTATGCTGATGCCTGCTGCTTGCAACTTAGCTTGGCCTCCACATGCGTGTCTTAACCCGCAACCCCAAAGCCATAAATCCCAAACCCGAACCCGTCCTCCCCTACTGCCGCCCAAGCCGCAACACCAAACTCGCAAGCTGCCCTTTTCCAAAATCATCCGGAATCCCTCCTATAACCAAATATCGCTAAGCATTCAAGCCCCTGAAACCCTCAAGAACCGAGAAGTAAGGCCGTCACTGCAGGACCCCACCAGGAAAGAAGTTCTCCCCGAAGTTTCGAAGAGCATTATATGCTCTTGGGCTCGGATATTTTGGGGTTTAGCCTTTCAAACCTATATATGACAATTTTGACTCCAGCTCATGTGCAGAAAAAGCAACCCTCAAGACCCCAAAACCGCAAGACCACTCAGCCTGCTAGCCCCCAGGGCTTCGGCTGCGATTTCGGGCTTAGGGCAGTACTGTTGCTGATGGTTTGGGCATGTGGGGCTCGTGAGTTCAAAAAAGGAGCGGCGCAGGGTGTGAGGACCATTCCCGGCTGGAATTGTGGAGCCACCGATCCCAAAAGATGCCCCCACCTGAAATATCCCCCCCTATGAAGTTAGCCGTGGTATGCAGATGTTTAACTTGGATCCCAAACCGCAAAAGAGCTGCCGCAACAGAGCTGATGACCAGGGTCTTGCTAAAGCATCCCATCTACGACGAGCATTTCCATTTTCGGGTCACTGCAAGATGATCCTAAGTTCCTACACCTTGAACTCTAAAAGCGCTGAACCAAAAATCCGAAAAGCCTGCAGGTCGGTGATTGAAACTCCTAATCCCTACTCATTGAAACCCAGAACTCAAAATCTCACTCCCCAAACGCCTAGACCCTGATCTCCCTGCGATAGTTTCTCGAACCCTTTTGCGTTGAACTAGAATCCCAAACCCCTCACAACACACATTCTAAAACCTCTAATTCCTACATCCTTACCCCCTGTAAAAAAAAGCATGCAAGTCTCTACAGCAAACGAGATGTGCCTCGTCGGCACCATGCGTCGTGACGCGATAGATCTTGTCTGCGGCCTCACGGCGACAACATACTGAGAATCTCAATATTTAGGCCCTCTGCATCTACAGTATCATCTACACGTATATACATGCATGATTAATACATTAAAGTGTTTTGGAATTCTTGTTAGACAGACAGCGAGTCTCGCCATC
>CAJNJA010008777.1:0-14894 GCA_905231915.1 Symbiodinium necroappetens | reverse complement strand
TGGTTGTGGTGGTGTTGGTGTTGGTGTTGCTGTTGCTGCTGCTGTTGTTGTTGTTGCTGCTGTTGTTGTTGTTGCTGTTGTTATGTTGTGTGCTGTTCTTTGTACTGCGCAACCTGCAAACGCAGAAATGTGTACATAAAAATGAATCGTTTCCGCTCTTGCGCAACAACGGCTTTTTCCTAGAAATCGTACAACAACTCACGGAATCAGCAAATTCTAAACCTTGAAAGTCGCACGGCGCACATGTAACCTAGTTTGCTATACACGTTTGATGTAAGTAATATACAATTCATTAACTTGGATTGGCGTTACTCAACACCAGTAATGATCTCGTCATGTGAACACCATGTTGAGTCAATACTGAGTTGGGTGTGTTCTTCGGTGCATCCTACCGCTTGCTTTCGGTTGTATTGCTTTCGCTCGGCAGCTAGTAGTGGATCCTACGTGTGATGAGGACGTCTCAAGGAATGACTGACATGTTCCTGCCGAGAGTATGAATGTCACCAACTATCCCTATGAACTACTACCGCAGCTCTAGAAACCAACAAGCCAGAAGTAAAGTGTCCTGAGTCATGGAACCATAGGCTGTGACCTACAATCAGTAGGTTGCAGTTCTAGTTGGCACTGTTAGCACTGGGTAGGACGGTATCTCATCGTCTGCGATCCCTACGTGTCGTTCTTGATGACTGAAACATCCTGCCGAATGCTTTCGCAATACTCCGTCTTGCTATTCCCGTTACTATTGTTCTCCAAGACATGGCCCAGGCAAATGAAGCTGCAAACCTGCGACCAGCTAGCAGGTTTACACTCTCGTTCGTTGGCGGGAGCAGTTTACGAGACAAGTTGCTCCACCGAATCAAAACAACCTTCAACTCGATGCTTATAGGCCTAGCAAGATGGGGTGGATGTGTGAAGGCTTGGCCACCCGAACGCGATCTGATGAGCATCAACCGCCGGCGCCACCCAAGAACACACACACACACACTAGCACCTATGCCCCAATGCCCCAAAGCACCGACCCCGATCCCGTGCCAAGTCAATTTAAGCCGCAGGCTCCATGCCTGGTAGTGCCCCTCCATCAACTCCGTTACGTTTCATTCTTGCGACCAGAGGGCGGGAGCATGCATGAAGTCGCAAACATCCATATGAACAGGATCGGGTGTACAGATGTTACACACACAACAGAAACAAAGAGTGCACCACGGAGACAAAGAAAAGCCAGCGAGAACGAATCATTGCACCTCTGGTGAGGCATCAAGGGCTTTCTGGCCAGAAGAAACCTCGCATGAACTTCTCTAGTACTCTAGTAGTGCCATTGGTCGTGTTGCGGCGGGCAGCAGACGCAGATGAGGCCAAAGCACGTTCATTGGGTGCGTGTCCGAGATCTTCAACAAATCCTCATCATGCCAAAGCGACAAATAATTCGGGCGAAGAGCATCACTGGCACGGCACCAGATGATTTCCACACACCAACACAAACACACACACACACACACCCACACCCACCCACACACACACACACACCTACCTGACTCGCGTATCTGTTGGAGGTCCCTCCTCGGTTCGCCAATAAGAGGACCGCATGCCAATAAAGTCCTGATCACCAGTCGGATGTGGACGGACAGATGCCAGCGACAAAACCCTGCTCAACGGAAGATGGATGCAAGCGTCCCCAGCAGCTGCAACCGTCATGCCAGGAGAGAACTCGAGCAGCACCTGAAACGGAGCAGACTCATCTGAGTCATCTGAGACAGTTCGGAGCGAAAGCCGCAGGCCGGCAAGTTAGACTTCAGAAGTTTTTCGTGCCCAGCACCACATCGATGGACTAAAGACTTTCTCTGCAGTGAGCCGGCGCATTTCGTTTGCGGCGCTTTGAATTGAGCTTTGATATTGCTTGAAGATGCACCCAGCTGGCTAGCTTCGAGAAGGGTCGAACACTCCTAACTGTCCTAGGTAACTACTCCAGTGCCAGTAAAATCCAACCAGGGGACAGTAAGCTGTGGGCTTCCGCCGCGCCGCGCAGGTTCAATTCAACTTCAGAATTCGACATAATTCGACAGGCCTCCAGCTTGGCTCCCTCCGCCACCTTTCGCAGCCCGTGAGGCCTTAGCATTCAGGCGGCTGCTCCGGTTCTAGACAGCATCGAGCTGCCGGCGTGTAGCGGAAGAAGTCGTCAGGGCAACCGTGCACTCCTCGGCCCGGGAGCGCACGAAGTGTGAAAGGGAGGCGGGAAGGAAGCCAACAGCTTAAGGCGCCAAGAGCGGTGCCGTCAATGAAGGGAGCACCCAGCAAGAGATAACCGCCTGCAATGCTCTGATCACTCACCTAATCCTGTGGCATCGGATGGCTCAGAAAATCGCAAGCACCCTGCAGAACACGCTGCGCCGAAACCAAAGCAGCTAGAAGCGGCCACTACAGGAGCGCATTCCACAAGTTCGACGTTTTCTAGACGTACGTTTAGGCGACAAGGAGGTTGGTTGCCTTCGTTGAGGTCTGTGAGGGCTCAGGCTCCACCATACACACGGCCGAACTTTCAGCAGTCTCGAAGCTCTAACTAAGACTCTAAGATGTCGCCTAGAGAACATAACACCCACGGCGCCCACCATGCCTTTGCACCTACAGGGCCGGCACTTTGGACCGGCTTTCGGGACTTTGAGTTCACGGCGATATAGCGACTTCGCTGGAGGCACAGAGCTCAAAACGAGAACTGGCGGTTATTCAACTCTCGATCGGCGTGCCACGCCTGGGTTAAGCAACTTGGCAATGCCACGCGCAGCTTGGTGTGGGTCCTCAGGTATCTTTCAGTGTCCGGTGCTCTGCGTTTGGCCAAGCATGCACACTCCACGACTGTAAATCAAAGCTAGGCTTCCGGAACATGCTCCAAAACGAAGAAGCACACGACCTGAACGACTACTTTGCTCGCCCGTGTCCACACATGTATCGCTGACATGAGGATTCTTTGGCAAGCATGTCGGGCCAAAGTGATGCATCGCCAGACCCCAATCTGATGGAGAAATTCCGCAGGTTGGCTTGGCGATTCCAACCTTCTGGAACCGTTTCCTGTCAAGATCTGAATCTAGCCTTGTGGACTTGGGCCTAGTACTGTTGGCGGCTGCAGGGCGACTCAGCCAGCGGTAGGTCAAGGGTTACGAAGTGCACAGACTTGCAACCTGGCAAGCTTTCCGAGCAGCAGATCCGTTCGAGGCCTGGGACTTCTTCTCCTTCTTTATTTATGCTTGTGCTTCCGGGCGCGGGGACTCCCGGGGTCTTTGCTAGAGGTCTTTCCCGCCTGCGTAGACAAATTGCGAATAAGAAAGGGGGAAGTGCTGGCATGCGCAGGCTGAGCAGGTGTCTGCAAGTCCACATCACCCGAGTTGGAACTGTGCATCTGCAGCACCCGGGGAGACACTGACATGCAAAATCAAGCTGGACAGTGATGCAAAGGAAAGCTAAGCTCGAACCCTCCAACTTCCACCTTGAGCATGTTGCTCCAAGCCTCCCAAGTTGCAAACCAGGTGGTTCGGACTAGGCAGCTGCCTGCGTATGCCTCCTTCTCCACTCTCCACAATCCCCAGGGTCCAGTTCTATTTCGAAGGATAACCTAGAGTCTAGGCCTTCTTGCACAAAGGCAACCCTTCCGTTCCATGGAAGACTCTCAGCATCTTTGTAAAAAATCATGTCCCGTCTAGGATACAAAGCAGCTCAAACTGTGTTCTTTCTGAGGGCCCCAAAGACCCTGAGCCTCCCGGGCCCGGGGCCAGGCCGCAGAAAGCGCTGTCAGCGCCTTTGGGAGCTGAGGCTTCGGCCAGGCCGTAGTCTGTAGGCATCCAATCGGGTGGCCGAAGAACGTCCAAAGCCATCACCCTCGCAAGGAAAGGACAGGAAAGAAACGGATGAAGGGCAGATTTTGGGCAGATGAGAAACGCTCGTGTGAGTGTGAATCCTCTTTCCTCACGTCCGCATGGCATGGAAGAGCACGACCACCACTGCTTCAACCCCTAATCGTTTGGCCCCTGGGCGCCTGGTACCCTTGCTGTACGTCTGCATCTTCTCTGGATGGCCGGCGCGGGGATCGGCGTACTGAAGCACATCATGGCGAAAGCAGAGCGGTCCAAAGGCCTTGATAGTGTAGAAAGGCGTGTCCCATTCCAAACAGCGCCCTAAGGCGCCAAAGGCACCAGCTGCCGGGCCAAGGAGCTTCAAGACCAAATCTTTCGCCTTCCAAGTAAAGTGAGCTGCTTGGATTCGGCCGGATGCCAGCGGCTGACCCTCAGGTATCAAGGCTTCGATCGTTTCTTCCTCTGAAGCTTCCCCATCAATCCAGGAGTGAAATTTCTGCCTGTCCGACTCCTTCCAGTATTGATACAGAGGGTCACCAGGAAACAGCTCGAAGGTCCTGGAAGGCAACTTCTCATTTTCGCCCAGAGCGGCGATAAGGCGGCTCGTTGCCTCCGGTCCACAAGTCCCCAAAGTGCAGTGAACTTTTCTCTGCCAAAGATCTCGTTGGGATGGCGGCTGCAAGGTGAGCAGCTCATCGGCAAAGTGGGACAGCTCCCTGTCTGTCAGTCCGGTCACGTGCTTCAATGCAATCCACAGATTGTCTTCGGCAGCACGCGAGGCAACCAGCTTCGCCGCTATGAGAACGAGCCCAGTCCACATTGTGGAAGCACGGCATTGCCAGCATTGCGCGGTCTGTCTCTCTTCACGAACAATTCATGCCTGAAGTACTTTGCATCATGCCTGGTGCGCTGCTCTTGCTAGCCTCTACTGCTGCTGCCAGCGACCACCTATGGCCCCCCTGCATCTGGTTCATACATGCTAAACTCAACGACGTGTTGGCTGCGTCTCTCCTGCTAAACTTTTTCTCTCCTAGCGCTCCACCACCAGAAACGACATCTGTTCTTCTTTCAAGACGCACCAAGAAAACAAAGACGTGCTTGCATGACGGTGAGTGAGCTATAGTGAGCTAGTGCCCACGTGATCATTCCTAAAAGGATCTGTCACCTTGCTGCCGAAACATGAAATTCGACACCGGGGTGCTAAGATTTGCGACTTCGAACCTGATGCGGAGCCGAAACGGCTTCTGGCAAGCAACGTTGTGGCTGAGTGTAAACTCCCAGCGGCTGTGAGGCTGTGAGATTAACAGCGGACAAGCGGCCTTTGTTTCTGCTGGTCATAAGCAAGCTCGGCGGCGGCTTTTCCTGATTTGAAAACTGTCTTATAGGCTACGCACTAGCTCCCCTGCGATGTGTGCTCTACTGGTAGAAAGACTGGCTTCAAAGTATCCAGACAGAGGTCAAGTGACGATTTCTATGTGCAGAACCTTTGAACGCTCCAAACCACAAGTCCTCGCAGAGACCGAAAGATGAGCCGATGTGCAGATCCAATCCAACAGACATCTGCGCTTCGTCAGCAAATGTGCAGTGGGCACTGCTGCAAGTCTGAGGGTACAATGCACCACAAATTCTCTTCGTCATGGCTTGCTAGGCATACGAAGCAAATTCCCTTCTGGGCATGCCCGCGGAGGGCACAAAAAAAAGACCGGCCGACGTCACCGGACATCTATCCGTCGCTCAATCTGCGTGTTTGTCCGTCTGTGCATCCAACGTGAGCGAAAATCCGGAACCACTCAAGCCCCCGCCGAAATAGAATTGATTCCGGAATCCTCGCTGTTGTGTTTCCACGCGCCGCCGGAACAAATTTGTTTCCGCAATTTTCGTTTTTTGTTTCTATGCCGCCGCTCCGTTTGCGCACTCGCCTGTCCCTCCGTCTCTCCCATCCGATCGTCCGTGCATCCATCCGTCCATGTATTGAATAAAGTGGCCGCCAAACTTTGCGGCAACGAACGCTTTAGAGGCATCGGCCGGAGCCCCCGTTTTCCCATGAGGGTTGCCTAGGGCGCCAGCTGCGCTGGCGAACCGTAAACCCTAAACTCAAAAGTTAACCCTTCACACGTTCAAGAGCGTAGCACACCTTGTCGGGAATGCAAACAAATGATATTCTATAGTCTTACCAAGATCAAGCAAAAGGTAACTGTGGTTTACAATTACAGCCATTTAGCCGGTAAGTGCATGTCTGTGTACAAATATTTCTTAGTAACTCTGTATTGACATGTATGCCGATGATAATACATAGTTATTGCCCGCCCTAAACCCAACACGTTTGAGCCCGGATCGGAAAATGGGCCCTCGAGTGCTCGTGTGTGGCCAAGGGGGTAATTAGGGGCCACATTCTGCTGCAAAACAGCGCCGTTCTTTGTGTGTGCCTGCTCTAAACCATCCGGGGTCCCCGTGTGCCCAAAGGGGTCGGAGCCACATTCTGCAGCAGAACAGCGCCGTTCTTTGTCTGTGCGTGTGCCTACTCTAAACCCTCTGGGACCTTGCCCGTGCCCTCCTGCCATCCGGAAATTAATCTGATTTTTGCTTACTAAATTCTGCTTATAAAAGGCATTCTTATTAGGAACTCAACCCTCAACTTCGCTCCTTCCTTTTGCACATGCAGGCATATAGTGCACAGAGCGCATCCGGCCACTTTCGTGGCCCTTCCGCCTCCACCCAACCACCCGCTTGCCGCTCAGGCGTGGGATGCACGAGCCTGCACCTGCGCCAGCACACACTTTCATGCTTCTCTCTATGTGCAGACGAGCATCATTGCAGCAATTTGAGACAAAGCTTTTGTAACATGGCCATGGCACTGGCGAGCCTGAGTTATTCAAGCTGGCATTTAAAACAAATGTCGTCAAAGGTCCAGGCCGCGGCCGTTACTCAGCCTCGGAGGTCATCGTCGTGAAGCTTGAAACGTGGCAAACGATTCGAAACGAGTTGCTACAAGGGGTCACCAGGAGCGCTAATTCGGAGGGTCGCTTCAAGCGAGTGCCCTCATCACATTTGGAAGGATTCAGCATGCACATGGACGTGGGCTCCCTTAGGGTCGCTGTGCTTCTTGGCTGCACGGACACAGTCCTCAGTCAAGGCGCCAGGACCGCAAACAAAAACGCCAATGTCCAAAATGTCCCGCTTCAAGGCGCTCTGCACAACCTCGCCAATGATCGCGGGCACGTCCGGCCGTCCCTTCAGGACGTAGGGCGGCAGGCTCGCTTCGTCCTTGCCACTGTAGTGGAGGCGGCGGTTGTCAGGGTTCCGATCGAAGTAGGCTCCACAGGCGCTGTTGAAGTACTCGCCCGCAATGTGCTGAAGCAGGGAGGCGGAGCGGCAACTCCAAATCACGTGGACGTCTTTGCCTTGACGAATAAGGTGGGGAGCCATGGAAGCAGCGGGTGTCACCCCTACGCCACCAACCACGAAGATGATGATCCGCATTGGCTCAAGAGAACCCAAACCACCACCGTATGGCCCAGACATGTAAAAGGTCAGAGGTGCAGTGGGACTCTGCTTCACAATCTTGTTGCACAGGGCCTGCGTCCAAGTCTTGCCAGGGCACACCTTCCTTGGAGTTGCTCAACCGCTTAACTAGACCCTGTAGAAACGGTTGCCCCAAACCTCCGCTAATTCTCTGCCCAGCTTCCACAGGAACTCAACCTCAGCATACTCCTTGTCGATGCCACCACACTTGCGGACAATGGCGGTGAAGGGGTGGCTCAACGCGCTTCCCGCATCCTGGAAATGGCTGGGCTCTCTGGTACGAGATCTGCCTTAAGCATCCTTAAGCTCTAAGGCAAGATGGGCGTGTTGAAACCCTTAGAGTATCCCTACAAGATTGGGATATCTGCTCAGGCCTTCACTGGCTGCTTTCTAGGCACTCCAAGGCGGGGACATCTAGAATCTAGAGCTCAGGGCGACCAGTGCTCGCCAGAAAAGGCAAAGTCCCAAAGCTAAACTCTTCTTCGCACCGCAGCTGGGGTTGCAAAGTTCTAAATTCCAAAGCTGACGTTGCGTTCTGCTTCTGCTTGCTTGGGCCTGCCATGAAAACAAACCGTAATTGAGGACAAGTCTCTAAGGAGGCCACGGAGAGCCAAGCGCCCGGGAAGAGGGTCGTCTTCTTCCTGAGCTTCACGGCAATATGTGCCGGGCCTCCGTCTGCTGGTAGCACCCTTGCGGCACCGACCACCCGTGTCGGAACCATGAGCACATCGTAGCGGCTGTACAAGAAATCCCCAATCCAAAAAAAGGCGGCAGAGCCGATCCAGGCCATGGCACCCCAAAAGCCCCGGCAAAGAAGACCGTCGACGTTGAGAGAAAGGATGTGCAGGTTCGCTACTATCACGATGAGAGGCGCCAAGAAGTGTGTGATCTTGAAAACGCTGTACCAGCGGACACGGAAGTTGTTGATGCTGGCGGGGAACACAATTAGAATACAGGCCAGCAAAGTATAAGCCGTAGTTACCTGGTGTTCTGGCAGCATGTCTGGTCCAAAAGCCACCATGTACAGCACGCCATGCAAGATCATGTAGATGCTGGCCACGGAGCCCACAACATAGTGGGCCTTGAGGGTCTTCTCGTAGGAGATCTGATACAGGGTCCAGGCCAAAGACCATCGCCGGGTTCCCAAGTAGGTGGCGATCGAGATCATGTACACAGTCATGCGGCCAATCCAGCCCGGCCCCGTGAAGTCTGGCAGGTAGTAGAGCTCGTAGTGAAGGGCCCAGAAGGTGGAGAGCAGCGCCGTTGCCACCAAGAACCATAGAAGCATCGCAGCCACCCCGACGGGCATCTCCAGATAGCTGTTCAGCATGTTGCCCACGCAACCCTTCAATGGCTTAGCCAGGATGGGTCGGCGGAAGATCCTGTCCTGCATGGGAGGGCTCATCATCACCGGAGACACATGGTGCATCAGCCACGGGAAAAGAACGTAGGCAACAAAGGCCATGCCATCCAGGATGTTCTGCTCAGTAAAGGCCTGCTCTGCACGCGGGTCACAGGCGCCCTTAATGGGAAGCCCAGACAGCGCGCCTTTGGCATGGGCCATGGCATAATATGCTGTGGAGTCCTCTCCACACATGGGTTCAATGACGGCACTGCCGGCATCATGATCTGGCAAATAGAAGGTGAGGTCATAGACCTTGCCGTGGATGCAGGACCAACAGTCTGCGGGTGTGTTGTGCTTCGCGATCTCGGCAAGCGACAGCGGCGTTTGCCTGCCCACGCTGCTGGCAACTGAGGCGCCGCCGTACCTCCCGACCAACACGGCGCCTTTGTTCAGGAGAATTGGAAGGTACGTCCATGGATGCTTCCCAACGAAGGAGGTGGTGCCATCCCCCCCACACCATGCATGAACAGAGCCGTCTCCTCCACTGTGCTTGTAAGCAGAGACGTCGTAGACGCCGCAGCCCAGTACCATCCAACAGTCTGTGGCCTTGTTGTGCGTCTGCAGCTCGGCATCCGTCACGGTGGTGTCCGGCGGCGTCGGCTCGTCGCCTCGACATTGCCTTGCAGGGACCTGGCCAGTTGGTCCTGTCATGGAATCTGTCGTGCCGATGCCGTTGCCTTGGCTTGGCGTGGCGCCATCACTGGTGCAGCTGCCAATGCAGCCTTTGATGGTGGCGAAGCGCTTCTGTGCCATCATGGTGATATAACTTTGGGGGTGCGATACAGAGTCGAAGGAAGCAGTCCCGTCTGCTCCACACGAGGCCTGGATGCTCATCCGACCCCCGGAGTGGCGGTCCAAGTAGCCTGAGCAGCAACTTGCGCAACATTTCTCTTACCCGCCTTCTTTGCGTGAAGCTTCGAAACCTTGCCAGCTTACTTGGAAGTTCACACAAGTGTTCAGCCCAGCAGCTGGTCACATCCAGAACATAGCCGTGCACGGCGATCCAACAATCTGATGCGATGTTGTGCCGGGCTACATCTGCCATGGTCAGCGGAGTCAATTGGACAGTGCCGGAGTCAAGGGCCGGCTGCTCACCTGTGATAGTTCCCAATGGGAAGCCACCCTTCTGAGCCAGCGTGGTCATGTAGCCGACCCTGTGGTTCTTGTCAAAGGATCCTGTTGCGTCAGCGCCACAAAGGATGCCGACACTGGCCGCACCACCGGTGTGCTTGGGCAAATATGCCGTGACCTGAGCAAAAACAGGCTTCGGTAGTCAGCATTCTCAGGATTCAGTGCAAACACCTGTGATACCGGCCAGTACCAAGAACTTACTTGCCATCGCCATGGTCTGTGCATTTACAAACGCAAGGTGTGCATGCCTGCTATTTCGTGTCAGGTATTCCAAAGTGAGCCAAGTCTCGTCCCAAACGATACCGGCTGTGCCAAGGAGGATCCAACAGTCCTGAGTCGTGGCGTGCGTGGCTAGCTCCCCCCAGGTGATCATCCTGTCGGGGAGCATCCCCGCCGATAGTTGGAAGGTGCAGCCTTGTCCAAGGATTGTGCTTGTTGTCCCAACCTTTGTGATGCCATAGTCATCCACTGCCTCTTGGATCTCACTCATGGGGTGCACACAGTCGAAAGAGGCCGTGGCATCTAGCCCGCAGAGAGCAGCCACGTTGGCCCGACCGCCATCGTGCTGCGCGAGCAGATTCGACGATGCATACACATCACCGTGCAAAGCCATCCAGCAATCCGTTTCTTTGTTGTGCCTCTGCAAGAAATCCTGGGACCCGTTTGTCAGTGTCACCTACAGGTCACAAAAGGACAAGTTGCTTGAGCTTCTTTTCGCCTTTCAACAACCCTAACGCGGAAACTGGGCATGAACGGGCCCCGGGCGGATGGGCCTCGATGTTTGGCAAGACTTGGATGGGCGATGGTCGTGGGTAAGTCTTGGCGGCGTCGATGGCTGAAGCCTGATAATTTGACAATGCATTGCAAGTGTTGATGCCAGATTTCTTCCGGAAACTTCTTTCGCCTTTGCAAATGCAGCAAGGCAGCCGAGGAAAGGGTTCCGATCTGGCCTCCCCCGATACGGCGCAGGGGCGCCTTGCCCAGGTAGCTCATGGGATGGTGGAGATCGAAGGTGGCCGAGGCATCTGTGCCGCAAAGGCCGAGGGTCCAGAAGCTGCCAACAGGATGTGCCTTGGCAGCGCCAACGAAGGAGAACACCTGCAAGGGCAATTGTACTTGAAGCATCGGAACCTTTGCAGTCTTACTGGTAAGTGGCACAACGACCGGCTGTGACTGCTTGAGGCTGTGCACATGCCTCACCGGCCAAAGACATGAGACAGGTGCAAGTGTTTTAGGTTGTGCCCCTTGTGCCAGCCCTGCGCTGCAGCGCTCATCAGGTGAAGTTCAGGTGAGGGCCAACAATTGTCTTTGACGGTATGCTCATTGAGGAAGTATTGCTCATCGCTTGACGGCTTGGCTTACTGGACGCGTGCACAGGTGATGCAGTCGCAAAGACCGGACCGACTGTGGCCAGACACACACACGAGCTCCGCAGCTCGGCAGGTGTTCCGTGCGGCTCGATGCACTCAAAACAGCTACGAAGAACCTGCTCCCGAATGTCTAGTCTAGAAGCCCAGAGTACAAGGGTGCCTTGCCATGGACGGCCATCCAGCAATCCAGCTCTGTGTTGTGGTCCTGGACCTGGTGGATGGTGTAGACCGGCAAGGCCGAGCCAGGAAGCTGTTGTGCGGCCTGGCCGCCATAGCTCACTTCCAGCTGAGGGCTGCCTTCCACGGTGGCAGCATCACCCATCCAAGTCACGCTGTTCATCTTCGTCCCGAAGAGTCTCACAGCATCCAGCTGGCCGATGTCAGCCATCTGAAACCCCACGGTGGCCTTGATGGATCCTGCCCGCAGGTTGGACACCACCACCTTGACGTTTGCCAGACCCTGAGCCGCCAACGCATGTTGCACCTGGGCCGAGGACGGACCCTAAACGACTCAATCGTCTCGACCAAAACCCAGTAAGACCCAGTCTTTTTAAATCTCTTGGCTCTGCCTGGATCGCCAACGAGGCCTCCGTCTGTGCGCTGGTCAGGTCCACGCTGGAGGCCAGCAAGTTTGGGAAGCTCAGGTTGTACCACATCGTTGCATTCTGCGGCACTGCAGGTGCAGGAGTTGTTGTGGTGGTGGTCGCGGTGGTCGTCTGCTGTGGGGCTGCAGGAGCGGCGCCGCAGCCAGCAAGATCTCCCAAAAGCACGGCACCCGTTCGGATTGAGAGGTCCATGTAGGAGATCGGGTGGATGGCCTCGAAGGCGGCCGTTGCATCTGCACCGCAAAGCTTCTCGATCGCCCCTTGACCGCCTGGGGGCGTGTAGCGGTCACCCGTGTGGAAGGGGATGTAGCTGGTCATGTCGTAGACCTTGCAGCGCATGGCCAGCCAACAGTCCGAGAGCACAGCATGCCAGGACATCTCCGAGGTAGATATCACGCTCACATCCTCGGTGGGCACGGTAGGGTTGAGAATGGACGTTTCTCCTCCACTTGGCGAAGGTGCAGGTGGTGTGGGACCGGGCGTGGTGGTCATTGCCGTGGAACTGGCGGGATTCCGATGGACTGTGGAATCATAGGTTCCCATGACCGGCATTCGCGAGATGTAGGAATCCGCATGAATGCTCCGGAAGGAGGCTGTCACGTCCTGGCCACACAGGAGCATTGAGTTCCCAGCAGCGTGGGTACTGCGCAAAGCCGTCATGTCCACCACCCAGCTGCCAACCCTGCCCCAGCAGTCATTTGCAGTTGCATGCGTGGCAAGCTCTGAGGCGGTGATGGCCGTGTACTGACCACCTGGAGCTGGTGCCGGGCTCCCGGCAGGGGGTGGAGACGGAGCCGGATACGTGCCTTGTAGAGTGCCCTTCATCACGATGTATCCATAACTCACTCCTTGACCCAGGTAAGAAAAGGGATGGAAGCCTCGATAAGAGGCCGTGGAATCCTTGCCGCACATGGACAGTACGTATGCTTTTCCGCCAGGGTGGTAGTGAGTGTACAAAGACATGTCCATGACAACCTTCCGACTGCCATCATCCATGCTTGTCCAGCAATCGTCAGAGGATTTGTGCAAAGCCACCTCAGAGGCTTGAATGGCAGTGGTGGGAGCGGCAGGCAAAGAGCCACCTGTTGCGCAAGTGTTGCGCATACCTTCATCATCATCCTCGTCCTCGTCCTCGTCCTCATCCTCATCATCGTCATCATCCAAGCGTCGAGCAGGGGGGACTGAGGCAGCACTCCTGCAAATCTCGGTGGCATCCCCGTCAGCAATGGACTCCTGAAGGTCTTCCAAGCTGTGGACGCACCAGAATCCGATAGATCCATCAAGGCCACACATCTGCTCAATGACCCTGCGTCCGCCCTCATGATTGGACAGCAGCCTCGTCACGTCGTAGACTACCTGAGCCAGGAGCCAGGTCCCGAGGCTTTCTTTTACAGCACGAGACGAACCTCCCACTTCAGCTTCAATCCAAAGCTTAAGGCTTAAGCCAAGCAAATTGGCTCTCTCTACTTTCGATCCCAGGTACTCTCTGGCGGTTCACCACGATCACGGTCCAACAACTTGCGCTGGTGGCATGACTGGCCAGCAAAGTTGGAATTTCGGAGGCTGTGCATGTGTTAGCAGCAGCCTGATGGACGAAAGCGAGTGGCACCCACCACATCGCCATGAAGGACATCATGCTGGGTAGCATTCGTACGATCTAAACTCCAGCTGTTGAGGCCCTCAGTGGCAAAAACAAGCAATTGTCCGTTGTGCCGCGCTGCTGCTTCAACAAACTTCGCACCCCAAGAAGCCTGCCCGACCTCTGCATCTGCGTCCACTGCCAGCCTTGGCATACAGCTGAGCTGCTTCGGGTTAGAACAATGCACCTTGATAGGTCCGCATTGGCCCTCGAGCGGCGTTCATCTGCTACGCATAGCCTTTCACACTTCAACTACGATTCAACTACACCTTCGAAGCTCAGCAGTCCTTCAAGTCTCTTGATTCTTGCCAGCTGCCAGCTATTACCCTGCAGGGGAAAGAAACAGGCCTAAATCAACTTTTAAGCTCCTCAAGTACCACATGTGATTGCCCAAGTTCCCAACCCATTTCCGGATCTGGGTGCTGTCTATCATCGTCTTGGATGTGGATGCCTGAGCGGGAAATCAAGTTCAAGTGTATGGAGTGCAAGTTCACCTCAGACTTCACATGCCTCCATGTGGGCAATGCGCTCCATATCAGCTGCCTGGTTCTAGAACAGCCAGACGTAGGACGAGCAGGAGGCATGCACATAATGACCAGATCATGAATTACACCCCCCTTGCACGTGTACAAACACAACAGGTGCGACCGACTGGTGCAATCATAATCACCCTAATATTCGCCTCGGCCCCCGCGCCGAAGCGGTCAGAGGTTCTTACGGAAATTCCCTGTTTCCCCACTTCTTAAATCCCCTCNNCCCCCCCCCCCCCCTCCCTAAAATTGAGAGATGCTTGGCGAAGACTGGGCTTGTCGTCAGCACCCCCCCCAAACTGGGCGTTTGTTCTCCACCTCCCCACCCTGCCCGCCCCCCTCCCCCAAAAAATAAGGAACAAGGGGCATGTGGGACTTCCGCCACAGCCTACCTTTTGCTTCCACAGCATATCAACCTCATTCATTGCATCATATTGATTTCTCAAATCTACAATAATCTCGATTTATGTTCCATAAAATATATCTTCTGCGGCCATGTATTTTAAGGATCAAAGCATTACAATTAGTTTTTAATGTTTCATCTTATTCATTATTTTCGTGGAAATTTACCTTATTCCTGTTATCGTTTGTAAAAATGCCTTCTTCATTTTTGCATTTTCAAGTTTCAAGGGACTTTAACAAATAATTTGTTCACGGTTTCTAGGGTTTTAATCATCTTATTCATTATGCCAAAATTTCATCCCAGGTGTCAATGAGTTTTCGTGCTTTTTTGCAATAACTTAGTAATTTTTAAACATCTACTTAATTCAATATTTCAGGGATTTCGCAAATTAAAGGATTCCTGGGGTGTTTGTTGTTCTAATGTTTCGGCGCCTATTTTTAAACACCCGGA